>RBNK01000341.1:0-27917 GCA_003990785.1 Endogone sp. FLAS-F59071 | reverse complement strand
TTTTTTTTTTATTATGACAAGATTTTTAAACCCGATACTGACTGTTCATTGTGTCCTTTGCTCTCCTCCACACCTATCCGCATCAGTCTCGAGGGTGACGAACATGCGCGCCTCACGCAAGAGGTGCAAAAGTTGAACTAAAGTCTTCACGTGCTTGTGAGGGACGAAAAAACGTAGGTATAGCTGGGTGGTTGATTTCATTTAAGATCTTATACCAGCTGATCAAAGATTTTTTTGGAGACATGTGTAGAAAAAAAAAATGTATGGTAACATGTTATGGTTGAAAGACACATGGCAAAAAGGATCGGCAACACGGACAGGATATGTGGGTGAATTTGAGGGTCGGCTTTTGAGAAAAAGAATCATACCAACACTTTGTATATCTAATTAAATGAAAAAAAAAAAAAAAAAAAAAATAAAAATAAAAAAAAAAAAAAAAAAAAAAAAAAAAATAAAAATTTACACAAAAAAAAAAAAAAAAAAAAAAAAAAAAAAATATAAATAATAAAATAAAAAAAAAAAAAAAAAAAAAAAAAAACTTATCTTCGTCAAATGTTTTTTGATCTATGGTCTCCGTAAAGTTTCGGCCAAAAAAATAAAAAATAAAAAAAATAATTGCATGAATTATGTTCGCCACCGGAAATGATATTCGATACACATAGGGAGTCGTTGTCGTCTTGATGTTTCATGAACATGATTGTGGCTGTTACGCTTTGACCCCCCTCTTCTTTTCTTTCTTTTTTTTCTCCAAATGTTCTGTTACATTGTTTAGCTTTGGGATGCCAACGAATTAAAAGGCTACTTGTATATATTAAACACCTACCAAGTAATAAAAAAAATGCCAAGACGAGGAGGAGGCACATAGCACGGCCTTCGAGCGCGTTACACACGTCCACCGCTCGAAATATTGATACCAACCAGCCAGCTGAACCCTATCCCAACTCAGACGATTCGTCTCCGCCTCTTTGTTGCAGGTCGGGTCGACAAGAGGTCCATCCATATCTCCGGACTCCCCCCCCCCTTCGGACGCGGTTCGCCTCCGACAATGGTCTCGTCCTTTATCAGATTCTGTCGTTTCAAGGAGGAGCGATGCCAGACTAATGAGTCAGGGTCGTTGATGCAAAAGAAGAGCTTTTTTTTTTTTTTTTTTTTTTTTTTTTTAGGATGATAAGTATAAATATCCTACCGCATCTCTTCTACTAGGCTCGATCCACCGTGACTCCCTCCCTCCACGTATAAAGCCAACACCAATACTTATCTCCTATCCACTCAAAGATGGAGAACGCACACCAAGGATACCACCGTGGTATGTGGTACTACATCACGAACAACAGCCGCGTGTACTTCGACAGCCGGACCCAGATATTGCTCGAAACAGAATACTCAAACCGAACTCAAAATCTGACATTCTATGATGTTAATGGTGGTACGAATACCGTTAATCTTCTAAGAATGGAGATGAATAGGAACGAGACCACGACCTATCGCGTTGTCAGAGAGGACCCGATGAGCCTGATAGTTCCCATCCAGTACGACGGGGTTGTTGTTGTTCAGAGCGAAATGACAGAGACCGGAGCCGTCGGGGTTGGCTCGGAAGATCTGCCGGAGCTCGAGTTGACAGAGTCAGATGTCACTGATGGTGGTAGTTCGGACGAGTTGACAGAACCCGAGAGGTAGTCTGGATCAATTGATCGGGGCCCAAGCAAGCCTCAATCATGTGCTAGTGAGATTATGAAAATGCACCTTAGATAGTAGTATATTTCCCAAGTTCCCTTTTGTGCTTGGAATAGTAGTATATAGTTTATTCCCCAAAAAAGTCCTGCCACGTTATATACAATTAACCTAGGATGATAAATAAGAAACGACACGGGAACATTCATTGTCGCCATTAGCAAACCATTTTTTTTTTTATTTTTTACGACCAACAAGGAAATCATGTTGAATATGTATGATGTGAGCACATATATATACTCTGTACCACTGTGTACCATTATCGAGGGCATCTAGTGATCTAGTGACTCTGGATAAACATTGTCTCGGGGGATTTGTTGTTTATTTCAATCGGCCCGCCTCGATCTCGTACTGGGTGATCCTTGAGTCCTAAGTGTGCCAGGTGCCAGGTACCACCATCGCGATCGCCCTTTTTGCGGCAGATGGGATGGTGCACCAACACATATAAAAAATTGGCCGTTTCTGTCTGGAAAATTCAGGTTTCACACTTTCACGACCCCCCCCCCCTCCTTGTCCCCTTGTTGTCTTCGAGAAACTTAGCCCCCCTTTCTCTCTCAAAAAAAAAAGCAAAACAAAAAAACCTCGAGCCAAAGATATCTCAACGCGGACGATGTCCTCCAAAGATCTCGATTCCACTACCCTAGACGTCCCTTCAACACCAATGAGTCTCTTCGACTCTCCACGAACCAATCAAGTTTTTCTTTATACAAAACCTGGAAAGAGGAAATCCCGCAAGATCGGATACGCCGAGGTTGGTGATCCAAACGGTATCCCCGTCTTCTGCTTGCCGGGCCAAAACGGTCCCCGCCAGGTAGCTGTTCTGTTCGACCTGTTTGCTCGGAAAGCTGGAATTCGACTGATATGGCCCGAACGACCTGGATATGGCCTCTCTTCCAACCAACGGATTCACAAGAACACGATTCTCGAGTGGGCAGGTATGTGTATTCCAATCCGGGATCTTAGCATCAGCTTTGTCTGTATTGATATTGATACAGAATTGGAAAAAAAAAAAAAAAAAAAAAAAAAAAAAGTGGTACTCATCCTACACGCCCCCTGTAGACATTGTTTCGCAGCTAGCTGATTCCCTCGGCATTGCCAAGTTTGGGCTCTTTGGTCAATCTCTTGGTGCGGCGTTTGCGATGGGCGTAGCGACCAAGATCCCATCCCGCATACTATCACCAATCTGTCTCATTTCCCCTTGGGTTTCCACAACGGTGTCTAATACGTTTGGTTGGACACGCTACATCCCGACATGTTTCACCCGCGCTGTGCTGCGCAGCGCGTTCAACGTCGCCATCTTGCATGAGCGGGTGAGGCAGGTGCGAAAATGTCGCCCTATAACCCTTCCGCCCCTGGTAGAAGACGAAGGTTCTGAGGAAAATATTGGCACGGATTCACCCCCCGCAGAAGGTGATAATCAACAACAAGGTGGCGCTAAACCCCACAAGAAACGGCGGACGAGAAAATTCCGCACCATATTTGATCCGCCCGGCCAGCTAGAACTCTGCCAAGAGATGGAGAGGCGCGTCCTCAAAGAAAATCACGTTAGTGGTATGGTGAACGACTCGATTATCGCGCTGGAGAAACGCTATCCATTTGGATTCTCATACGAGGACGTTACGCTTCCTGTGAGGGTTCTATGGGGTGATCGCGATGATCTAATACCACATAGGGCCGTGGTGTGGATGCAAGAGAATATATTGGACTGTGATTTGAAAGTGTACGAAGGATCGGGACACGCTCTATTGATGAGGGCGGGGGTGATCGAGGATGCATTTAAACATTTTATTAAGGCACAAAAAGCACCGCATCGAGATTCGGGATTGGGTCTGTACGCAACATTTGATAGTCATGATTCTGCGTGAATTGCGTTGGACATACCATTCCATCCATGCCATTTGCAGGCAAATGTATGAACACTATCTATACCCTATAGAAACAATAGAATTTACCCAAAAAAGAAAAGAAAGAAAAGAAAAAAAAAAAAGAAATCCAGCTATGAGCATATTTTTAGATACTCGTGACAATCTCAGAGAACAGCATTGAAAATAGGATATGGAGTCAAGAACATGGTACATATACTGCTAGCTAAAATTGCTGTCATTGCTCGTCCACAACAAGAATCCATCACTAAACCGTTGACCTAACTCGAACAAGAAATTCGGTACTTGTAAAGGTGTTTAGGCTTCAATAGTTTCCTGTTTGCCCGGGATATTGAGACTCTTTAATAATACCTTATATATCGTTCATTGTGCTTTTAATCCAGTGAAAAAGATAAATTTGTACCCCATTGCATGGCGTGCATTGGCTATTTTAGATAATGATATTCTGATCGGATATTCGATCGGATTCGATCAGCAATATACATTTGCTGGGGATTCACCCCCAACTTACGTATGGTGAATGAACACGGGGTCTTTGTGTTGGGGAAGGGTCATATCAGGATTATCCTACCACAAGAAGTCCCCCGACGATCGTGCTTTGTTCAAATTGTCTGTTAGGGTGCAGCCTGTTTTTGCAAAATAAAATTCTTGTCTTGAGACTAATGATCTATTGATTTTGTTGTTGATTGCGCTGCTGACCTTTAGAAGGGGTTCGCTATAAAGAGTCACCAAGAAAGTGTCTGGCAAAACGTTCGTATCTTACCCTCTTCCCGCCGCTCCTTTCCCCCCTCCTCGTCACCCTCTCCCCTCCTCCCTCCCTCCCTCCCTCCCTCCCTCCTGGCCCCATAATCTTATTTTCATTTAATCCTACCGACTAAGCATTATTCTTTCATCCATTATGCTTCAAGATGTACAATTCGCCTTGCCCCACCCTGAAAGTACCGCCACATTTCCTACCCCAAATGTCCAAGACGATGTCCAGTCTGGATTGAACTCTTTGTCCGTCCTCGAGCTCTTTGAGTCCCCACGCTTCAATCGCCGTTTCAAGTACTACCCACCGGGGGAGATCACCCCGACCATCATCGGCTTCGCCGAGTGCGGAGATCCGGATGGCACTGCAATGATTATGATTCCAGATCATGGTTGTGTAAGACATCACGCCGCCTTGTACCATGCCGAAGCGTGGTCGCTTCATATCCGGATGATTTGGATGGAGAGACCAGGGTATGGTCAGGCTGAACCCCAACCTATACATGAAGGAACGGTATTGCAATGGTCAGGTAAGAGAAACCTCACTATTAGCGAGGCTAAAGTATGTGTAAAGCGGGTATGTGTAAAGCGGGAACCATTTCTCATCGCCGCGTATTCATGTTTGCAGGTATAATAGGACAGATTGCCGACTCGCTCAAAATCGAGCGACTCGGACTCACTGGCTTTGGAGTCGGGGCTGTGTATGCACTAGCAATTGCACACAAGATTCCGTATCGCCTGCACTCGCCGATTTACCTCATCTCACCTTGGGTGTCCACGAAAATAACCAACAAATATCAATGGACAAACTGGGTTCCCAAACAATTTATGGTGCTTTCTCTCAACGTATATTTTGGTACGAGAAGACTGTGTCGAAAATCAAAGGCCTTGGGTATATTGAATGAACTAAAGCAAAAACTTTCAGGGGCTATTAACAGCAAAGATAGTGAACAGCATGTCGGCTTGGCTGCTCTCGCTACTGTGGACCGCGAGGATGGTCATCTAGTGACTATGGACAAGAGTGAAGACTCTGACAATTCGACAGCTCTTCTCGAAGCAACCCGCACGCTTTTGGTCCGCCAGCATTCGCTGCGACAACCAAGTACTGGCGGTATGGTATCTGATATTCTCGTGGCTCTCGAGAAATCTTACTCGTTCGGGTACGATTACAGCCGCGTGTCGCTGCCCATACGTATCTTTTCGGGAAGCATGGATAACGACGTGGAAAAGTTTGGAGTGAGTTGGATGCAAGATAATATAGACAAATGTGATGTGAAGATGTTTGAAGGGAAAGGGAGGAGTGTGCATGCCTCTGTAGTGAAAGACTTATTTGAGGATTATATAAGAGAACTAAGGAAATAATTCCCCACATTTTTATCCAACACACGATTTAACACATCTTATTTAATACACGCATAGGCATAGGACGGCAGATATTTATTCTATGAGAAAAAAAATATTTTATTATCAAAACAAATTATGCATCCCATATATATCGTGTTAGCCATAAAGAATATGATATCAACATGAATAGATACAAGTCGCTTTCCGTACAATGTTGGTAATGGCTATACTATCTCCCTTTATATTTTGAGAAATAATCTGTCAAGAATTTGGTTTGTTAAAGATTAAGGAAAACCAATACACATTAATTAAGCAGCAAGACCAATTGTAAGGCTGCGTTATATACGTCACACATTATACATCACATGCTCATGTTTGTTTCAGAGGACCCAACCGCACACATGGCGACCGAATCACTAACAACGCGAGAGTATGTGTTTGAGGATGATAAAATTGCTCCTTTAACTATGCATGAAGATCCTGTCGGAACGTGGTAAAGAATTGACTCTATGTTTCGTTGCGTCTGTTTTTTTGCTTTTTGCTTTTTGCTTTCTTAACAACAAAATATAATCAAAATAGGGCATGTGGGATTGGTAACACTATATGGGACGCCGGTCTTGTCTTATCCAAATATATTGAAAAACTTTCCTCGCAACCCGACCAAACTATCGTCAAGCCCGAGGCGCGTGTGATCGAGTTAGGCAGCGGGACGGGGTTGGTAGGGCTGGTGTTCGCCAAGTGCTTCACCGATGCAGAGCGAGTCGTGCTAACGGACAAGGCAGCTTGTTTACCGCTACTCAGAAAAAACGTAAAAGAAAATGTGGAGACGGGACCGGAGAGCCGGGTCGTAACGGAGGAGCTCGATTGGGAACGACTGGATTTGGGCGGGTCGGTTTTGGCTGGGCAATACGACGTGATACTTCTCTCGGATTGTTTGTGGCATCCACCGCTTTACGAGCCGCTGGTCAAAGCTCTATCGGCGGTCGCCGGACCTTCAACGATGGTTCTCATGGCTTACGAGAAGAGAAACTTTGATGAGGAGCTTGCGTTTTTCAAATTGTTTAGTCAGAAATTTGCGTTCAAGGATGTGAAAGCCGAAGAGCAAGATGAACGATGGCAGAGCGAGGATATCTATGTGTTTAAAGCATGGTTGAAGAATTGAATCGTGTCGCATTACTCGTGTAAGCCATTTCAAAGGTGTACATTAGTTATTGTAGCAATCGGTACTAGAAGGTTACGATCAATGGGTTTAAATCAAAAAGGTGCATAGAAAGTGTGGCCCCCTATGCCAAAAACAATCTTTTCAAATGCCCCTTCCCCTCTAAATCAATGGCGGGGATCCCGGCTAACTTACTGCACGAAAAAAAAAAAAAAAAAAAAAAAAAAAAAAAAAAAAAAATAGAACAGCGGGCCGTATTGTCCTCTTTGAAGAGCTCCTTTTTAAGACTTATGAGTATAACAGGTAACGATCGCTTTCCTTGAGTAAAGTGCCGATTTAAAATGTTGAAGCAAAAGAAAAAAAGGGGGATGAAGATGACAACGGAAAACATCCGCGAGTTTATTCATATACAAAAACATTCTCATTATTTTTTTATCTGTCAGTTTTCAAACTTCCATACTTTGCAAAAGATAACGCCCAAAAAGTAATTGCGATACATTACAAAAAGATTGGTTCCACCCTCCAATTAGGCTGAGTAGAGAATCAGGAAACGCGGCAGAATCGACTGTTTTTTTTTTAAAAAAAATAAAATAAAATAAAAAAAATATGAGAAGCAGCAAGATCAATAATTGTGATAATGTGGAAGTTATTTTTTATTTTATTTTTTTGTCTAGGTTCAATCCCATCAAAGCACTGTTAAATTTTTACTCATCCTTATAAGTCAATATAATATATAGCCACCTGGTTGAAGGCGAGAGAATCCGCATCGCGCATCCCTTCGCTCACAGCATCGCACAGAAACATGGCCCTTGTATTTCCCCCGCCGAAAATGTTGGTGTAGCCATGGGAGATTGCCGAGGTGGAGGCGGACCAAATGCGATCTGTTATAAGGCCAAGTTTAAATTAGCGATAAAAGCTTTTTTTTTTTTTAAAAAAAAAAAAAAATCAATCACGAATCGATTCGCATGTTGTATATTGTCATGCCGCGGTAAATATTTATTATACTCACTATCGTGCCCGCCCCTTAACCCCCTCTTGATGATCCCACAAGGCCCACAGTTGGGGCTCTCACAAAGATTAGTGGTCCTCTTCCCCTTGGCCAATTCGTTTACCGCGTTGCACATGATCGTTCGGGTTCCATGAAACCGTTTCAAGAGGAATTCTCTGGCCGCAAATCTCTTACTCCTGGTGCGTCGGCTCCGTTCGCGATACGCTAGAAACTGGGCCGCGACCCTGGACGGGTACTGGATCCGGAAGATGGCCTGGACGGCCCCAGCAAGGCCAGCAAGGGACTGCTCAAAAGCAGTCTTGACGGCAATATAATCTAGGTTTTGCGCGTCGTTGAGAGGGGTGAGTTTCGTTTCAGTGAGGGAAATGGCATCTTTCCATTGGCACTCGGGGGTACAGTAATCGTAATACTGAATTGGGTTTTGCGGCGAGGTGTAGCGCGGATTCTTGCAACTTTGGCGGGAGCACAACCCTGCAGTCGCAGGCCTATTTTGGAGCGCGCACGTACGCGAGCATGTCGGATGTTGTTTCCCTGTCTTGCGGTCGACGTAGGCAGGATAGGAGCAGCCTATACGGGAGCACGTTGGCTGGGCGAGCGACGCGCATGTCTTGGAGCAATAATCGTGCTGTAGCTTCTTGGCCCTTTCAAAATAGGGAGGGAGCATACACCCCTGACGGGCGCAGGTTTTCATAATCTCCATATTGTGGTTTGTTTGTCAATAAGAAGACGGTGAGCGGCGATTTATTGCCTCGCTGTCCGAACGAAATGACGGAATGGAATACGTCCATGTGACAACATTATTTTGAAAGCTTCTTGAGATTGCAGAGGCAACAAAATAGTGAGATCAGCAATACATCAAGCGCCCGTAATCTGGTTGACTTGTCATTGCAAGAGCGTAATTGAGCCTATCACGCTTCACGTTCCCGAGCAAAAGTGGGAATCCGCAAGGCGTTGTCAATACTGAGGAAAAGACACACACGATCAAGGTTGTATGAAAAGGGGAAGCAAAAAGATTTTTTTCGAAATGTCTATGGGTCTACTATACTGCGTGGTGTTGGATAAAGCTCCGGTTTGCAAACGTTAGATGATGTGTTATTTAACGCTGCTGATTGTTACAATAAATCCAACAGACAATGATTAAAATAACATAAAAGAAATAATTCTGTCAGTGATTCACATATTACTCTCTCTGAACACAATACTTTAGTCCTCCCCTCGGTTGACGGAGTTGACAGCCTGGATTAGGTGATGAAGCGCGTTTTCACACCCGAATGGTTCTGGTAAAGTTACCTGTTTTGCCTTTCTCAAGAGGATCTCATATTTCGTGGAGATGGTGCGGAATGAAGAATCCGTTTTTTCTATGTCAGCTGTTCGCCCAACATTCTCGAAAGAGAAGGAAAGTTGTTTTAACTCTATAGTTTATTTCAATATTAATTAATAATAATATAATAACAATTAATTAATAATTATTATTAATTAATTGTGGTAAAGTCTAAGCCATCCGATTTTCGATCTGGTTTTTTTTTTTTTTTTTATTGCGTAAAACTCTTGGCAAATTAATCTCACATTCCCAACCTTCCAACACTAACTCGCGTTCTTACGATTTTTTTTTTTTTTTTCACATTCCTTACCTCATGCTGGTGTAAGGCTTTTTTTTTTTTGACAGTCAAAGAATGGGTCGTGCTGCGTCAAAAGCTTCGTGCTGCGTCAAAAACTTAATTAAGGTTGGAAAAAGTCAGGTGGTACTATATATACCTCAATCACATTTGCCTCTTCCGTACCAGGGAAATAGCTCAATTCATTTTTGACATATGCCCGGAGCATCGGGCACGTCATGAATCAACAACGTCATTAACGTCATTGATCTGCATGTCTGCATGCGCCGAACTTTGCGGCCCGCTCGGGCTGTTTCGTGTTTTTCATGATTCGCCATACGTCACAGATCATGGGTGGTACTCCATGTTGTTACACATAATCTGTGTCGTAGTATATTGTATTGTATCCGGGAAGTGACATTATTCGGTGTTACGCAGGTTCTTATTAGCAAGGTGGGGGAAAGGGGCAGGGGGAGGAAAGCAGAGGATGGAGAGTATACATGTATAAATGCATTTTGAAATATTCAAAACTTGTGTATGACAGTGGCGCTCACTGGGAAAAAAAAAAAAAAATGGGTATCGTGATCGACAGTTTGCATAATTTTAATGATTTAGGGGTATTTTTTGCCCCATTAATCCAACGGGTGAGATTGTACCCAAATATTGAGAGTAAAAAAACGCTCGCGTGTACCAATCCGAAAACAGTATAGCAAGATCCCGAAGTCGCGTGTTTGCACAATGGCACGACATGAAGTGATGGCTCGGGTGCCAATGGGCGGCGGGGTTTTTTTTTCCTTGCTCGGAAGAAGGGAAGGCGGCATGCGGCATGCGGCATGAGGGACCAACGCCTGATTGGATAACCCCGCAGTGCGACACCAACGGGGCACAGGGCACGCAACATGTGATTGGAGAGGGCGCGTGAGTCAACCAGTATCGTCGTGCTCCCAGTCACGCCCATCGTTTCTTCATAATCTATCATCTCGCTCTCTTTGTTCCAAAGCCACCTGCTTTTCCATAAATATTACTTCATCTAATCTCATCTGTCATCTCGTGCATGTAATTGTTCTTCTCTTGTCCGTTTGCTGTGCCGGCCTTGCTTTCGCTTATATCCGCTAACTCTGCCTTGCGAATACCATCAATACCCGACAATCCGCCTCTCTGCCTTCCACCAATAAACCACAAAAGCTTCCCCTGTAACCACCAAAATAGTCATGGTCGTCTCCACACAGGCTCTCAATGCCATACCAAAGGATATCATGACCAAGCTGTGGACGGCAAAGGCCACCCGCGTTTCAGTATGTGTCGGCATTGGATTAAGAATTTGAACGGATTAATGCATCGCGATGAACGCTGACTTGGATTCACCCTAATGTATGCACTCTGATTATTTTCTTCCGCACCAGCTCAAGCAGATATACTCCATCGGCAGACACGTTCAAGAAAGTAACAACAAGGCCGCCCTCGTGATCCCCGCCCAGTTCCTCGCTGATGAGCTTCCAATTCGGTATACGAATGTCATCCAGATGCTCAACTCGGGCCAAGAGCTGCCGCATCAGGCTCTGAGCCACACTCCGACCTTCCGGAAAGTAACTCAGCGGTACTTGGAGGACATTCAGTGAGTAGCGTAGCGAATGCTTTCAGTTTTTCTTTTTTTTTTTTCTTTGTGTGTGTGTCTCCCCGTACCGCTCCCCTTAAATTTTTGGGCGTGTTTCTCAAAATCCACCCCTTTTTTAATCTCCATTTACAGCGCCCTCACCCGTTTCCCCAAACCTGATACAGCGACGCGCGAGGAACAGTTCACGGATCTTTTGCGCAGCCTGCAGCGACGACATCGTAATAACATTTCGTCGCTGGGTGAGAGCTTCAAGGAGCTATACGCCATAAACAAAGTCACTCCGGGCGATTTGGACGAGATGAAGACACAGCGCTTTTTTGACAAGGTATATGGTTTCAGTTTGGGGACCAACCTGTTGATAGGTAAGCAAGGGCAAATATTTCGCTTTTTTTTTTTTTTTTTCAAACCTTTAATTACAAGATTATACCGGCTCACAAATCGACCAACCTCACCACCACCATCTTCATCACCAGGCGAGCACATTGCCCTGCATGATGAGGGTCGCAATCTAGTCCAAAAAATCTCACCTATCACTGTGGCCGAGAAGGCTGTCGCCGACGCCCGCCGTGTCTGCGAGTCGCATTACGCACGTGAATCTCCTGCTGTCAAGATCATCGCCTGCGACCCGACCGTGACGACGACATACGTGGCTGAGCATCTGCACCGCGTCCTGTTTGAGGTGCTCAAGAACTCACTACGGGCCACTATGGAGTTTCACCCCCAGAGTCCAGCCCCGCCACTCAAGGTCATTGTCGTCAAGGGTGACGAGGACGTCACCATAAAGATCAGCGATCAAGGTGGCGGCATCCCAGAAAGTAAGACCAAGAGGATTTGGAGCTATGTTACTGGGAAGAGTATACAGGATATGGAGGATTCAACAAACGTGATCAAGACTGAGCCCAAGGTTAGCGAAGATATGAAAGATTATCTGGAGTTGCCGCTATGCGGATTCGGGCATGGATTACCTGTGGCGAGGCTCACGGCAAGATGTAAGTTTTTTTTTTACTATTAAAGAGAGGGGAAGGAATGTGTGCGAATTGCCCACATAACTAAATTTGACTCTGCATCCCTTGGATTACCAGATTTCGGCGGCGAGCTCTCCCTCGTCTCAATGGAAGGCTTTGGCACCGACGCCTACCTTGCCCTCTACCGTGATGACACCTGCCCCGAGAATTATCCCGAACTACTTCCAGAGACCGAACTAACTCTAGACGGTCTTGCCGCCGCCTCATCGGCTCCCCTGCGATCCGCCCCCGACCTCGACATCAGCTTCGAGGGCCAGGTCGATAGCTTGGGGCATTCGGCCGGTGCGGGTGTTTTGGCGTCATAAATGGACGATTTTTTACATTGAATATTATATACTTGTGTTTTTTTTTTTTTTTTTTTTTTTTTTTTTTTTTTTTTTTTTTGGTTTTTTTTTTTTTTTTTTTTTTTTTTTTTGCTTTTGCTTGGGGTTTTTTCGTTTGTGGATATGACACGAATATCCACTTTGTAAAAATTGGTTAAGAACCCTTATATACTCGGATATTTTTGACATATGTATCTCATACATTTTGTTTTGCTCTATGCATCCCCTTCCTGTCATTTATGTCAACTCGCCTCTGTATAATAGTCCTGTTCGTAGTTTGTTCTATTTCTTTTATAAGGACAATAATTTTCGGTACAAAATAAAGCAATAATAATAGAGAAACTTTGGCCTTATGCAGTGGCTGAGCACTCAAAATTTTTACAAGATATGGCAACTACTACTATAACCAACAACCTCCAACCTGAGAACGCTATCGAATCTCAGGAGCCTCTGGCTCCCAAAGACGTACCCGCCTCCTTCGATGGGCCCGTTCCAGAGCCCACGGACCCAGCTGGTGGCTTTCCCATCGTCGTTCGTTCGATCCGGTTCAAGGGTCGTGGCTTTTTCGCTACGGCCCCTCTCCTCAGCGGCGCCACCATCCTCGCGTCTACGCCCATGGCCACGATCGTGTGCGAAGACTGGGGGGGAAATGTGTGCACGTGGTGTCACCGGTTTGACGATCGCAAGAAGTGGAAAATCAAAGCCGAGGCGGAGGAGGAGGAGGAGGCGAAAAGCGCGTCGAACGTGAAGATGGTATTTTGCTCGGCAGAGTGCAAAGAAAAGATGAAGAGGCACGGGTTCGAGGGAGAGTGGGAGGCCGTGCTGAAGGCCGTGAATGCGATTGAGACGGAGGTGATTCGAAGGAAGAGGGCGCACGAGGTGAAGGAGAGCAAGGGAAAGAAAAAGTCGAGAAAAGATAATGACTGGAAACCGGGTAAACATAATGGGCCGTGGCGTAGTTCGACCACTCTATTATCGCCTCCCGCATCTCCAGATATGGTTGACCTTGACGATGTTGAGGCCGTCAAAGAATGGCTTGACAACGCATGGGAGACCATCATCCACGACCACGACTTTGTCCAACAGCACTCCACGAACATGCCGTCTGGTGATCAACGGGAGCTTTTGAAACTGATAGCCGGGATCTTGTGCCGTAAACAGTGCGAAGAACGTAAACAGTGCGAAGAACGACAGCAGTCAGCGAACCCTGACAGCCACCATATTTGCATCCAAATGACTCGCCCAACCTGGTCCGACCTTCTCGACATGCAAGATAACGAGGTGACCCACTTCCGCCACCATTACCGCCTCTCACAGACCCATACTAACTACCCAACCCTCATTCCAGCCTCTGACTCCTTGACCACGCGCGACTACCTCCGCATCCTCCCGAAGGTCATCCACGCGCAGATTATACTCTACCTTCTGCTTTGTGCTGCCGTCCCGACTGCTACCGTTACTCCCGTACAATCTCCTCCTCCTCCCCTCGTGCACACGCATGCTATTTTCCGTGCTGTTTATTACCGCGAGCTGGCCAACTCATTCGGAATCTGGGACCCACCCGTGTGCACCTCGACCAGCGGGGACCAGGAGCAGGAGCTACTGGGTTATGCAATCCACGCCGCCGCCGTCTACTTCAATCACTCTTGCGCACCCAACGTCACAAAGTACCGCGTGGGGAGGATGATGCGGTTCGCAGTTAATAGGGATGTGGCTGAGGGAGAGGAGCTGACCATCTCATACGGAAGTGTGCAGGAGCCAGTAGAGAAGCGGAGGGAACGACTGTGGTGTCATTACTACTTTTGGTGCAGATGTGATAGGTGTGTACAGGAGCTGGAGGCAGAGGAGGAGGTAGATAAAAGCAAAGGGATGGAAGTTGATCAAGAGATGGAAGTTGATGATCAAGACATGGAAGTTGAGATTGATGGAATTGCAGATAGATTAAAGGAGATAAGAATGTGATAACACATAAAAGTCTAATAATTAATAAGATTAATAATAAATTTTGAAAGTTATGATATATATTTTTTAATTATATTTATTAGCTAATCTTATAACTTTATTATTAATATAAAAAATTCTTTTAAAAGTATAAATAAATAGAATATCTTTATAATAATATATGGTCCATTTCAATAAGTATGATATTTGGTGAGTTTAACCGATATAACTTTATTTTAATTAATAATATCCTTTAATAGCTATAAAAGATTCAAATTAAAATACATTTTTGAAAAAAAATATATATATATATCCCATTTGGTCACATTTACCGTTATTATTACTATTTTTTTGTTCTAAGTAAACATTATCAACATTTAAGTTATAAATGAGATATTTCGCAAGCGTGTTACTTATTCTATATTACACCATTTCATTTATTTTCGTTATCACACTGACTACACCAAAAGCCATCGAGCATTCTTTTTCGTCGCCCGTCAGGCGTACTGAATGCACCGAAAGCCCCCTCTGTTGGGCATACCGAATGCACCGAAAGCTCCTCACCCGTCGAGCGCCCTTTTTCGTTGTCTATCAGGCGCACCAAAATATACCAAAGCTGTCGAGCATCCTTTTTTTCGTCGAAATTTACATGGAGGATCACGTGCCAGTGACTTGACTTTTGTATTCCGCGCCACAAAAAGGACGAGTAAACACTAAAACTCTCTGACATGGCCCAGACCTCTATGAAGGTGTAGGTACAACTCTTTGAATACGCCGATTCGTTTGAATTGGTTTGTATGTGACTATCAAAACTAAGCCTTTTCTTTCTCTGCATTTTAGACTTGCCGTCGGATCGGCAAATGGCCAGTTGGTCGAACTGTTTGCCAAGGTCGCGACCATCAATTCCAAGAACGGGCCATTCGACATCCTCCTTTGTTCTGGGGATCTATTCGGCGAAAATAGCGATCCGGAAGTTTTGAGAGATCTAATTAACAATAAGATTGACAGTAAGACTTTAAAAAAATACGAATTTGAGAGTCTCGTGATTGATCAACTCTCATAACTTTGTACAACTTTCCTACAGTCCCCATCACTACCTATTTCATCACCGGCAGCTGCCCCCTCCCGTCTCTCATCTCCGAGCACATTCAACAAAGCCACGGCGAAGTCTGTAATAATCTCTTTCACCTCGGCAAGCAAGGTGTCCTCACTACTGCACAGGGTTGCCGCATTGCCTACCTCTCCGGCTCGCACTATCCGGAGCACTATGATGCCACCGCCGTTGAATCGGCCGATGGTGCCTCGAATCCGTCGCTGCCTAACGAAGAAATGTACTTTCACTCCACCGATGTCGCTTCCCTCGTCGCGACCCCGACCCCGCCCTCGACTCCACCCGGCGTCGACATTCTCCTGACATTTGAGTGGCCCCAGGGTATTGCCCGGCTTTCGTCACAAAAGGTACCGCCTTCACTCGTAGGTGCACAGCCGATCGCGGAGCTTGCGGCAGGATTACAGCCGAGATATCACTTCGCAGGAAAAGAGAAGTTATTCTTGGAGAGGGAGCCGTACAGAAATGTCGGTGGTGGACCGGGAAAACCAATTGCGGGACATGTGACGCGGTTTATTGGGCTAGGTGAGGTTGGAAATAAGGACAAGATACGAGTAAGTTACCCAAGAGTGTTGCACAATGCCGAACCTTGGCTTCCGATTCTTGTCAGCTAGTATGCGTTTCTTCTAAATTGTCATCCCTTGATAATTTATTTTATCGAAACACAGTGGTTTTACGCATTTAACATGAGCCCTCTGTCCTCCATCCAACCATCGGCATTATTGGTGCAACCACCCAACACGACCGATTTCCCGTTCCTGCTCTCGTCACAGCATGGCCAATCGCGAGGTGCGAAGCGACCGCTTCATGGCGGGAATGCAGAAAATAGCAGCTTCTTTTGGGGATCTGGCTCAAGTGCAGGTGGCCCAAGTGCAGGTGGCGATGGAAGGGATAATAAACGGCGTGGTACATCAAATGTATCTTCATGCATCTTGCCTTTTGTTCCCATTTTATAACTTCTATATTAATACATTAATCACATCCCTTCACTCTCGATCCTCTCCAGCCCCTCCAGATACCTATGTCTGCAACCGCTGCAACGTACCTGGTCACTGGATTAAAGACTGTCCCCACGGCCCCGCGGTGGACCCGAGCGCACCAAAAGCACTCCCGGAAAACTATATCTGTCGGCTCTGTAATACTCCGGGTCACCACATCAAAGACTGCCCCGAGGCCGCGAACAACAAGCCGAGTGCGCCTAGGCTGCCGCCGGAGGGTTACATCTGCAAGATCTGCAATGAGTCGGGGCACTTTGTGAGAGAGTGCCCGAAAAAGGAGGAAAGAGATCGAGAGCATGCGGTGCGTGGTGAGAGAAGGACAAGGGAAGATAGCGGTGAGTTCTATGGTCTTAGTATGGTTGTGTTTGTTTTAATACAATCATACTTTTATAAAAGTCGTGCCAATATATGGTGTCCTGAACATACTCTAAGTCCCTTATGCCTTTCTCACACAGCCGACGCATGTTGGTTCTGCCTTGCGAACCCCAAAGTTGCGAAGCACCTCATTATTTCCATCGGCTCCGAGATCTACCTTACACTCGCCAAGGGACCCTTGACGTCCTCCTCCTCGAGCGGCTCTCTGATTCCCGGTGGCGGCCACGTTCTCTTGATCCCCATCAGCCACTACCCGAGCTTCCGCAAGATCCCCATGGAGATACAGATTGACGTTGTCGCCGAGCTAGAGCGGTTCAAATCTGCCTTACGGCGCATGTTTGATGGTTACGGATGCGACATGGTCGTGTTTGAGGTGTCACGCGAGTCGGCAAAAGGTCAAACCCACGCTCATTTTCAGGTTGTGCCAATACCTAAGGAGAAGAGCGAGGGCCTTGAGGAGGCGTTTGTGGAGGAGGGAAGGACGCAGGTGGTGCGAATGAAGTTCACGAAGGTGTTACCGGTGAGTAGAGCAGTGATTTAGTTTATGTACACAGGTATCTTTTTATGAAAGAAAAAACCTGTTAACATGAATTTTAATTCAACCTTCGATTTAGGAGAACCCCGATGCGAGCTACTTCAAAGTAGATCTTCCAAATAGCACATCATTGGTATACATTATCAAGCCTCAAGAACGGTTCAACTTGCAATTTGGAAGGTTAGTGTGATCCCTTGATTATTATTATTATTCACATGCGCGAATCCTGAAGAAACATTATCTGTGCATCTCTCAACATCCTTGAACTCATCCTCTCCTTGTTACTCGCATTTAGGATTGTACTAGCCAAAATCCTTGGAACGCCGGACCGGGCGGACTGGAAAGCCTGTCCTCAGAGCGAGGACGAGGAAAAACGGGATGCACAGGCGTTCAAGAACGCCTTCCGGGAGTTTGATTTCACGATGGATTGAGAGGGTAGGTTGTTTACAGAGTAGGCTTTAGTTTATGCAAACGAAATAGAATTAAGCAATCCTGTACCTGTCAATTTCTGAACACTCTTGAAAAGAGGGGAATCCCTTGTCGGAAAAGATTTGAGACTGTTGTGTCGTGATACTGGTGGCCTTTTTTTTTTTTTTTTTTTTTTTTTTTTTTTTTTTTTTTTTTTTTTTTTTTTTTTTTTTGTGTGATGTCAATTGTGCTCTGAACGTGTATATGTATATGTGATTCCTGGAAATGTATGATGATGGGCCTTGTCGTTGCCGCGCTTGCCGTCTATTTTTTGCATGGTGGCGACCACCACCACCGCCTGGTGAGCTTTATTATAAAATAGTGGAATTCAAACCCGTGCCTCTGTCTTCATTCTGTCGTGCTATCTCGTCTTCGCATCTATCTGGATCTGAACTCCTCGGGTCGTGGCGTGGATGGAACGCAGGGGGTTGGATCCGAAGCGCCGTGGACTGCTAGCAAATCCAGTTGTCGCGGAAGTGCTGGGGGTGGACGATATTATTTGATCGTTTTACGTCAAATGTATCTCCTTGTAAGAACTAAGGGAGATGAGGGTATTTTCGGCCAAGTTAAGGTCGTCAATAAAAAACGTTTGTAAGTAAATAATAAATCCGCGAAAATTATTGACTAATAACTAGACCCAATTTAAAAATAGACACATATAATTAGAAATAAGCTATGATAAAAAGGGAGAACTATAATTTTTCTAAAAATAAAAAAATACTTTTTCCGGGGGTAGGTATTTCGGCCACCTATAATAGTCAGCACACCGGGAAACAATTTGACGCAAGAAAGTAGCTATATAGCTTTGAAAGCAAGAAAAGGAGGTGGGAAAACAAGAAAAGAAGTGTAAGGAGAAAATTCCTCTTGAAAACTTCATGCGCATGACTGATTAAATTGTCAGTGGCATAAGCCTGAAGGATGATATCGCATCTATTCGCACCGACCCAACTTTCCATGATGTGCTGAAATCGGTGCTGCCGTGCCATCCTGGCCTCTAGCTGTATTCAAGGCGATGTTTTTATGGAAATATGCAAGAGTCAATCTCTGGCAGTGTCTCCCCTCAGTATATCAAGTCCACGCCAATCTGCTTCACACTGAGGACATTGACTCTAACGACTTCTCCGTAGCAGTTGGAGTGTACCGTGCAGTCAGCTTCTTCCTCAAGCTCATGCAACTGGTGCACGATATTACAGATTTGGTGTTGCTACGTCTCTTCTCAATGAAGCCACTGCATCAGTGCCTTGGAATGATAACACTAAGGACCTTTGTGACGCCATCCTTAAACCCTTCTGCGCTAAATCTCTAGCTATCGGGGACCTGAACAGGCTCTATGTCTATTTGTTGAATTTCGGCAGAGTCACATGTTGGTTCAGATCGCCATCTTACATTTCTCCCCAACATGAACATACTGGATCCGCCTGTTAAAGCCAACACAGCTGGTCTGCACATCCTTACGCTGAGTGCTCTGACGGGGATGACGTTCTATGTCTCGTGCGTTGCCTTCCTTGGCGTTGCGTTCCTTGGCTTTATCGATCGCGTACGCGGGGGGTAATGAGTTTTATTGTTTTGATTTTTTCAAATGGTGATAGCTTCGTCAGCGGCTTTACTACGTATAGGAATCTTCCGCGTCAAATGTTTGGGACTCTCCAAAGGTGAGCAAGTGTGAATCGGTTAGCTGCAGCTGTATTCTCCCCGTTCACGAGTATGAGGCATTTCATCAAATTTCCTTGACTAACAGGCCCTACCATTTTGGTTCAGCAACCATTTCCCGCAGTATTTTGGCCTTGGCACCGGCATGTCCGCCGTTTTGTGCTGCACATGGATGCGGCTACGTCCTGACATCCTCCCTACGCTTGTGCGAGGACCATGGAAAACCGACACTTGGCAGCTGGCAGCGCTCATTGCAGCCATGGGATGCATGGCTGTTAACTGGGGTGTTTTGAGACCGTTGACCACTAGGTAGGTTTACAGTCCTTTTGAAAAAAAAAAAATCCCTTGATAGATAGGTAAATATCCATTCGCTTATGGATACATCAAACTTTCCGTCATCATCGCCCTCATCATAGCCTCATGTTCACGCGGCACAAATTCGAGAAATCCACCGACGCAAACGCATACGGCCTCGACCAGAGCAAGCTATCGCCCGAGATGCGCAAGCTGAACCGCCAGTTCGCCGTAGTACACAGTGTTAGCACCATCACCAACCTCGCCGTCTTCGGAGTTGCCATATGGCATTCGTTGTGGCTGGGAACGGCGTTGTCATATGTGATGTGGTGGATGTGAAAATGGCTGGGACCATGAAACTCGCGACCTCACAATTGGGTCCTTGGGTCCTAACTATTTAACTTGACGCCATATGTTGTATTCGCAAAGATCATACAAAATAATAATAATAATAATCTATACTCGAGGTGGCTGAAGAAACCCCGTGACCGATGCCAATATAATGATTGTCGCTATATATGATTATATGTCGCTGGTACAATGACTATGACTCTGGAAAACGTCGACTCGACAAAAAGGCTGTGCTGCTGTGGTCTTAGTGTTTTCAGAGCAGACTGGAAGGTAGGTTTAAAAGACCCTACAGACCCGTCTTATCATACTCCTGATTGCTTCTGACATACCCGGTCTGCCAATCTGAACAGGACCATCAGGAGGTGTGTGTCCAAAGACGCTTAATTTGCCCTGCGTACTCAGCATGGAAATCCATGTGGTACCTTTGCAGAATTGCCGACGAAGAGCCTTACCGTCCGTATCCTTTTGACACAGCCGTTACACCTGACACCAATATGCCAAGGAGTCTGCGATCGTTGGCCCTGGAACTCGTGGCCAACTTACTCGAAGACTCAAAAAGGTGAGACTATCGTGTCGATGTCTTGTCCATTTAACAATATTGCATTACTCGCCTTTATCATGCTCACCGCTCGCTACTGCTCCTAGGCAGACTGATTCGTTCATCCTCCCAAATTACCTACCCGATCTGGTCGCCAATGCAATAGCCATAACCTGCCCAACATTTCGAAATCTTAGAGACCTATTTATACATATGGAGACTGCGTGTCCCCACTATAAAGTCAAATGCATTGGCCATGCCATTCAGGGAGCTAGATCTACGTGGCCAAATGGGAGTTTTGCAAGAATCAACTCGATGTTTTCAGAATGCCATTCAAAGTGGACGAATCGAAGCGAAAGATATGGATACCACGCGAAGCAAAGGGTAGGCTGCAAAATATAACCAAATTTATTGCTTTCGCTCAAATGCTTGCTTCTAACGTCCTCATTTTTCTCTTCAACCATTGAAGGACCTTGACCCTTTCTATGTCTCGATCTCTCCCATACCCCTAATTCACAACTATTGTTGCAGCCGCTGCTCCCGCTACTTTCCCAGTGACAAGATCCATCACTTCTGCGATACCTACGAGTTTGCCCTCCCCGATAGTGACATCTCGCACTCCGCCGCCGCCATTGCCGCCGCCATTGCCACCGACCCGGTTCTTTGCTTACAGTGTAAATTTCCGCTTCCCGCGGCCTCTCAGCTCGACTCGCACACTCGTATTGGCGTCTGCACCAACGCAGCCTGCATTCGGCGACACTTTGATCCGATCTCAGCCGGCCCTAAGCGTATCCCGGCGCTATACCCGCACCGGTGTCTCGCATGTGGCCAGTATTTCGCGCACGAGGACCAGCAGCATAGTTGCATACCAGCCACCCTCGTAGATATTGAACGCGAGGTACGCGCATTGACGGTGGGGGCGAGCGCGGCGGACAGCGGAAACGGAGAGGACAGAGACAACTCATCTACGACAGTGGTGTGTCACGGGTGCAAAAATCCACTGCCGGTGGAATCGGTACTGGACTCGCACGCAAGGAGTGGTATATGCAGGCGAGAGGATTGTGACGGGCTGTTCTTGGTCATGCCGACGCTGTCCAAGCGGTCCCCGATCTGGCGGCATGCGCTGGCAAGAGGATAAGCACAGAGAAGAGAGAGGATACCGGGTGCGATGCGTGGGAAGTGTCAGTAACTTATTTGGATTAGGAAGCGCGCTAACATTTTTACGAGCATATTTGTCGTCGTTTTGAGATACACAATAATGTGGGAACAGTAACTGGGTTGGCCTCACGAATTCTCGCAACTAGAAAAACTTTGCCTTGAATGTTAAAGAGAGGGGGAAAAGAAAAATAATGCTGTGGTGAAAGAGGAAAAAAAAAAAAAAAAAAATTCTTTAATTATGTTGCCAATTGGAAGTTATAACCTGTTGGTCTTCAAATCTTATTTATGGATCTTGTATTAGATTTATATGTAATTAATTAAATATTACGTAATTGCGTTGATCCCCGCAAGACTTTGGGTATCTAATCGATCCTACATCGCAATAGTATAAAAATAAAACAAAAACATATACGCTTGATGATGAGAAACAAGAATGAGGACAGTCAATACAATAGTTGATCTACAAGTCACCAAGACCATTCCGGTTTGCAATACTATGCTATGGGCCAGAGTTCTCGGTACTACCAATTCCATACGCATTTCTTACATGCGACTGTTCGGGTTTCTTGAGAATATGGACCACGTCGGCCGTGCCGTGAGCGTCTCGGCAATCAAGCTGCTTACTAGACTGGTGTATCGTCCCTACTGACACCACATCCTCGTCGAATTTCTCATTCAAGGTTTGTTGATTGGGCGATACCGACACATTGGTGGAGGAAGGGGCTTCTCTAGACTGACACGATCTCTGGTTTGCCGGGACTTTTTCGGCATCGTTCAGTGTTTTGGCCCCAGCTGGCAATGATCTTGCCGTGTTCAACTCCTTTCCACACACATGGCAAACCTGGTCAATCTCGTCCCCGATTTCCAAGTGCCCAAGTTCCAGATCCATGTGACCGTCGACGTGGAGCACGATCTCGCGCTTGGGTCGCAGCCACCACAATGGATACCTCCGCATTACGTTATTGAGGAGCAGGGCGACCACGAGCAGGATCAATATGGCAAGGACAATGTAGGCGACAAAAAAGTAACCGAGAGGGAAAATGGCAGGGTTACAGACGGCGATCAGCGTCGTGGCGCCGGCCGGCGGATGAAGCGTGTTAGTCAGCTGCATCAGCAAAATAGTCAGAGAGACGGCCAGGGCCGAAGCGAACCAGCGAAAGAGTTCGTGACTGGGCAGAACGGAGAGGACCTTGTTTATGGTGACGCCGACGACGGCTGCGACGAGGTGGCCGAAGACTGAGGTGTTTTGGGGAGGGGGAGAGAGAGCCGATTAGGATGTAGGAATTACAGTGAAGGGTAGGATCCTAATTATCTACTCACAACAATTCCGAGGCTGAGCAAGCGGCGAATCTATCGCCGCAAACAATAAAACGGCCGTCGCACCCTGTATTTACATAAGGGTTAGATTACCTGCTGATACAAGGAGAGATCCGAAAAATATAATATAATAATCATAACCATACCAAAGGTCCAACAAGCATGGGCCAATCCAAGATGTCATGGAAGTACTCGCTCCAAAAAAACAACAGAGCGACGCCGGCGAGGCCAATGAAAGATCCCAAGAAAGCGGTAACAAATACTGTTACGCGTGATGGCGTGGGAGGTTTACTCTTGAAACGCGATCCGCGGAAGCGCGCTGCATATGCAAATATTCCAGACGTGTTGAGAAAGTAGGGCATGAAGAAGGGAGTATATAGAGAACCTGGAAAATCTTTTCTATCTTTTTAAAGGCGCAGCTTAGAAATCTAGTTCCAAAAGTAGTAACAAACAACATTATGATTGGGTTTGCTGGCTTGTTGTACGACCGTGTCGGTGCTGGCAGAGTTATAAACGCAAGTATATAATAAATGGCCTACATTTTTCGCAACGAGAATTAGTATTTTTCATCCAAA
The DNA here is from genome assembly GCA_003990785.1 of Endogone sp. FLAS-F59071. Taxonomy (NCBI): domain Eukaryota; kingdom Fungi; phylum Mucoromycota; class Endogonomycetes; order Endogonales; family Endogonaceae; genus Endogone; species Endogone sp. FLAS-F59071. Next base: position 4,175 of record RBNK01000341.1, on the reverse strand, counting down.
AAAAAAGAAAAAAAAGAAAGGGAGACTGAGAGGGTGTCACATAAAGAGTTGAGAGTTGAGAATAAATGCATAATGACGTAACGACCCATAGACATTTACGAATATCCACCGCTAGAGCCACTGGTCATATACTAGCTTGCTGTCACATTCTACTAATTCTTTTTGGACAAATGAAGTCATCAAATTCTTCGTCACGTGGTTTTACTATTCACGGGTTACATGATCAACGTAAAATATAGCACGTGATCATCGTAGTTAGATTATCTTCTGTACACGAGACATGGCGCATGGCGCGACTTTCACCCTCCATCCATCTTTTTCTCCACGATAATAACATGGTCAACATCGCCATCGTCGGACTCGGACTCGTCGGCTCCGAGCTCTTTGCTCAGCTTCATGCCACCAAGAACCACGCCCTGCGTGTTGTTGCCCTCACCAACTCACGCCGCATGCTCCTTAGCGACGCGCTCTACACCGCTCTCCCCTCCGCCGCCGTTGCCGCCCTGGCCGCCTCTGAGACTTCCACCTCACTCTCTCAGCTTACCGACTACCTTGCTGCCAGCCCCAGTCCGGCTGTCGTCGTTGACTGTACCTCCTCCTCCGACGTCGCGGCCCTTTACCCGTCCTGGTTGCGCGCCGGAATCAGTATTGTTACCCCAAATAAGAAGGCCTTCTCCAGCGACCTGACGCTATACAATGAGATTCGCAGTCTCTCAAGCTCACTAAAGGGTCCCTTTGTTTATCATGAATCGACCGTTGGGGCGGGGTTACCCGTGTTGAGCACGTTGTCCGATTTAGTCAAGACAGGAGACAAGGTGGTTAAGGTTGAGGGAATCTTTTCGGGCACCATGTCGTACATATTCAACAACTTCTCGACGTTGAGTGAGGCCGGGGAGAAGAAACGCTTTTCGGAGATTGTCGCGGTAGCGAAAGAGTTGGGGTACACGGAGCCGGATCCAAGGGATGATTTGAATGGAATGGATGTGGCGAGGAAGGTACGTCCAAGTGTCAATTCGCTTCTACGGCCCTGAAACCTCGCGATTTAAACATGTGTTCCAATTTGCTAGGTCGTCATCGCCGGCCGCCTCATCGGCGTCCCCCTCACCCTCTCGACCCTCGCCGTCGAGAACGTCGTTCCTGTTGCTCTCCGGGACGTGCACACCAGCCAAGAGTTCCTTTCGCGCCTCCCCGAACACGACGATCACTTTGGTTCTCTCAACGCGGAGGCCGCAGGAGCGGGTGAGGTGCTACGGTACGTGGGCGTCGTGGACACCCTGCAGCCTGACCAGAGCGGTGCCCGGTTCGTCCGTTACCCGGCTGCGCACCCCTTCGCTTCCCTGCGCGGATCCGACAACGTTATCAAAATCACCACAGAGCGATTCCCGAACGGGCTTATCATCCAGGGTGCCGGTGCGGGAGCTGCGGTTACGGCATTTGGGGTGTTTGCTGACTTGCTGAAGGTGCAGGAGAGGGTTGGCGGGTTGTAGTGAGAGTGGCGCGGCTTGCTTTTTCATATTTTTATAAAACAAAACCTTTCTCCCAGCTTCGCCGTTCACGAGCACACGAAAATAGACAAATCCAACTCAAATGAACATTAGACGAACCGAGTTTGTGATATTGAACGTGTCATTTACACGCATTGTGTTTGATATATTTTTGCCGAGAACGTTTTTTCGGTGTTTCGGGAAACTTTTGGGTACATACGAGTGGCATGATTTTTTAAAAGTTAAGGTGAGAGTACAAGTTGGTTTTTGGTTTTTGGTTTTCTAGGTTCATCATCGAAAGTGATGAGGCAATATCGAACGAGAAAAAATGGAAAAAAGAAAAAATAGTACAGGAGAAAAGGTTATTGTACACGGTGGAATCTGCCAAAGCTAGGGACAGCCACGCAACGAGGGAAAACACAACAGCTCAAAAAAAAAAAAAAAAAAAAAAAAAAAAAAAAAAAAAAAAAAAAAAAAAAAAAGCAACAGTCGGTGCAAAGAGCCCAAGTAGGATACAAAAGAAACATTTGCTTTTCCAGTCTAAATCCATTCAAAAGAAACCTAAAGAAGGGGGAAAGAAACCCCTTCTGACGAGCCATCAAGGTCCTGATTGTTCAATCTCCCATAATTTACACGGAGCCGCTTGCCCTCATTCTTGCGAGCACCGACTTCCTGACCCACCTCGGTCCCAGTTTTCCTAGGGACCAGAACAGCACGATGCGACCCACGTATAGAGACTCGTCCAGCAGGCGGATCCATCGGGAACGACCAACGAACCAGGGGCGCGCGCCAGACCACATGACAAAGAGCGGGAAGATAGTGTAGGTGATTAGGGTAAAGTCAAGAGCTGTGTTGGAGAAAAGGGGGTCGAGATCCAAAGTGACATGGCCACGGAGGCGACTGTTGTGCATGAGGCGAGTGAAGCTGGCGAGTAGGATCATGGTGAAGAGGAAAGGCGGCGGGAAGGTGGCCGTGTGGGGCTGGGCGAGGGTCAGGAGCGAGGTCGGGACCGGGGATGGGATCGACATGAAGCGGACGATGCTATCCTTCCAGCTATTCGACTCAGTTATCGCGACGGGTTCCAGCGCCGGTTCTTCGAGCACGGGATCGATGGGCAGGGAGAAGAAGTTATTCACGGCCTCGATAGGCCACCAGCTACCGGTTTCCTCGCTCTGGGTCTGGGTCTCAGGCTCGCGTTTGTCGAAATTTTGGTTGGTCATGACAATGTCCTCGACAATGTGCACTGGTACGTCCGCCGTTTCGCTATCGGCCGCTAGGTCCATGAGATCGTCAAACTGGCGCACCAAACTCTCCTGGCTCTCGAGATACCGTGCGTATTGCTTGCGCAGGGTCGAAGAGACATACGGCGGCGGAGCAGGGGTGGTGGGCGTAGTGGGTAATGACCTCAGCGAGGGAGACAGCATGCCTACCCGGCGCGAACGAAGCCTGGCCGGGCTGGACGATCGCGAGGACCGTCGCAGCGATCGGATACGGGTGTGCGTACGAGTGCGGCTTGGTTGATGCCTGCGGGACCAGACCTTGACATCCTTCTTTTCAGAGTTGCCGTAGCGGTCATTTTCACAATCGTCTTCGGGATCATTCATCGTGATGATTGTCTCAGTCGCAAGTTCAATGTATTTCGGACTTGCTGATACGGACACCAAGGCCAAGGAAGTCGGGGAAGTTTGGGTCGAGTTTGTTGTGAAGCACGAATCCTTGGGGGATACAGATAAGCACGATTCGGCCTCATCGATGAGTTGTTGGAGCGAGGAGCAAAGGCGGCTATAGTGGTCGTCATGACTATCGGACGTATCGTCGGACGTATCGTCAAAAGTATCGTCGGATGTATCGTCGGTTTCAATTTCGATTTCGGGATTTGTAGAAGAAATCTTGGTCAGGAAAGACTGGCTTGTGAATGTCGAAAGAGCGGAAGGGGTGACTGAGCTTCTGTTGTGCGGAATACAAAAAGGTTTGATAAAGATGTTAAAAATCAAGTTTATGCTGGGTGGGAAAGGTTTGACTATATAAATAAGACGTACTCTTTGGCGACGATGTCTTTGAGGCCGTTGATCATGATCTTGTTTGTGGTTTCGAGGCTGTGTTTGAAAATAGCAGATGAAGGAGATAAGGGTTGCGATAAGAAGATGAGCAAAAAAAAAAAAAAAAAAAAATTAATCCATTACGATGCAAACGACGCGAGAGAGAGCATCAGGTTAAAAGAATGGATACGCACACATCCAATCGTTGCTGCAGGTCGTCCATGAATTGGCGAGTACCGTCGAGCTCGGACTGAAGCGAGTCGATAATGTCCTCCAGCTCGGCGACCTTGTCTTCCCATGGGGAAGGATCCTCGGTCGAGGCGATGCGTAACCCTTTTCCAGCGAATTCGATTGCAGGCGGGTACGGGTAGTCGATTTGGCTTATAGTATCAAGTTTTTCATAGATTGCACTGGTGATTGGATCATAGGTTTCGATGCTGCTGCCGTGCACAGAATAAGGTGGCGGAGGTGGCAGCTCGGTCGCCGTAAATTGGATAAAGGTTGTTGACATTGTTGCTTATAGTTGTTGGTTGACTTGTAGAACAAAACAAAAAAGAAATGTACTGAAACAAAAAGACAACTAAAAGCAAAGAGGTACTGTGTGTAAGGGGGGGGGGATATTGAATGCAGGGTGAGTCTGGCCCTGTAGAAG
>RBNK01000340.1:0-27963 GCA_003990785.1 Endogone sp. FLAS-F59071 | reverse complement strand
TGTGTATTTGGAGTAAAGAGCGCACTGGCTAATGAAGCCAATATGCGTGTATTTATTAATGCTAAATTATGATTGGTTGATACAAACAAAGATCATCTAAGCCACAATTGAGTGACGTATGATCGATCGTTGATGCATCGATCATTGATAGAAGAGATATAATAAGCTAATAATTACAACAGGATGGACCACCTCAACAACTATCACTTTGAAATAATCTACAAACCCGGAAAGCTTAATGTTGTAGCAGATACATTATCCCGCCAACAACAGGAGGATGAACAAATTAAAGCTATCATCGAGATCATCGACAACTGGATACAAGAAATACAAGAAGGAGTTCAGTTAGACAAAAAAGTGCAGAAAATCATAAAAGAACTCAATACCAAACCAGACATGACAAACAAATTCAAGATTCAAAACAACAACCTCTATTATGAAGACCGACTCTTCATACCATCAAACCTTCGTGTCAAGATTCTACAAGAACACCACGATATACCCTTAGCAGGCCACTTTGGATTTGATAAAACTTACGAAGCACTCACCAGAAACTTTTACTGGCCGAAAATGTTTATAAGCACCAAGAGCTTCATAGCCTCTTGTAACACTCGTCAATGTAACAAAACACTCAGGCAATCATCTGCTAGACTATTACAACCACTACCTATATCTGCCGAAAAATGAGAACAAATCAGTATGGATTTCATTGTCCAACTACCAAAAACAAAATCTGGGAAAGACGCAATAACTGTCTTCGTTGATCGACTCAGTAAACAAACTTACTTTGTTGTAAGTAGAACAACTGATACTGCACCAGAAGTAGCAAAAATATTTTTCGACAATATTTTTTACCTACATGGACTACTATGAATTATTATCTGTGACCAAGATCCAAAGTTTACAAGCAACTTTTGGCAATTGCTATTCAAAACACTTAGAATAAAAATAGCACTCTCAACTGCATTTCACCTACAGACCGACGGACAAACAGAATGCATGAACCAAACATTAGAACAAATGCTTAGAACTTATGTCAACTATCGACAGAATGATTGAGATGAACACTTAACTGCTACTGAATTTGCATGCAATAATGCTCAGCAAAAGTCAACAAAACTATCGCCATTTTTCCTAAATTATAGCTATCACCCACTGACACCAGCAACCTTGTTACTAGAAAAGGTTGAATCAACAGTACAAGCTGTTGATGACTTCACCACACAAATGACCAACCTGCTGACCAAAGCACAAGATGCAATTCGCGAAGCACAAGTACAACAGATAAGATACACAAACAAAAAAAGGCATGAAGAATTATTTGAGATAGACGAAATGGTCTTGCTGTCCTCAAGACATATCACATTATGACAATTATCTAATCAACCTCCAAAGAAACTTCAGAACAAGTTTTTCAGACCATTCAAGATTATCGCAAAAATATCAGCTATTGCTTACAAACTGGAGTTACCACCAACAATGAGGATTCACCCTGTGTTTTATATATCACTACTGAAATGTTACACACCAAATAATGATGATCTATTTCCAGATAAACAAGTCATACTACCCGCACTAATTTTGGTCAATGATGCAGAAGAATTCGAAGTAGAAGAAATCTTAGATCAACAGATTACCAAACGAGGCAACAGATCAACACCGCAATACCTAATCAAGTGGAAAGGATACCCCTTACATGATGCTATATGGGAACCACTTAGCAATCTGACAAACGCAGATGAAGCACTGGAAAAATATCACAAGTCCTTACAGAAATAGCATGGATGCTATTTTCTTAAAGAGGGAAGAGTTGTAAGAGTAATAGATATAAAAAGCAGCAACAAACACTTGCAGAAATATAACAAATAACCATGCTCCGATTCAACAATGATGAATACCTCCGAAGCCAAGTCATTGAAGCATACCAAGCCTTAGAAGACCCTCTATCTGAACTACTACCTGAGGAAGGATCTGCCCTATGAAGGACTCAAATAATAATGAAAAACATTGACATTGCTCAGAAACGACAAACACAAGACGAATTTCAGGCCTACTATAAGATCACCAGGATCTGGGAAGAAGATCTCGAATATGTATGGGACCGACAACATGCAGAAGCATGCAAACAAGCACTACATCAAGAGATTCCCCTACAATCTCAAAGGATTGCCCTCCGGATTTACGGACTCTTCCAGTTCCGACCAGCCACCTTGAAAAGACTTACCAAAATTGGACCATCTGCATTTCACCAACTGTTTCAGAATGCCTTTGAGGAACTTAAAGAAGAAATCCGCGTACTACAAAGAGATTTTGACCAATTGGAACAGTTCCTTGATTTGTGAAACCTTTTAACTGTCTTAAACCTTTCAACCGTCTTAAATCTTTAACCATCTTAAATCCATAACTTATATAACTCATTATATCATATAAATTCATAATTAGTTTATATTTTGAATAGCCAATAGTTTTGAGAGTAGTAACCTGGGCAGCTACCCATATAGCACCTCAAGAAATTTATATAAATATCTCTCAAATCTTTATTCAATAAACCTCAGTTCAATAGCAGTGCACACTCAAGATCCCTTTGAGAGCTAAAGATCTCACCCCCCTTCTACACACATCAAAAGTGCTAAAGACTATAAGTCTGAAATTTACAATTCATAATCCTATAAAGAAACAAAGTACTTTCAATACCTTAGAAACCTTGCGATGTACTCGGAGATTCCTAAGTTCAACACGGATTAGTATTATCAGATACTTCCTCACAGGTGGTTTAGAAGAAACCCCCTTATATAATATGTGATTGGTCAATACAAACAAAGATCATCTAAGCCACAATTGAGTGATGTATAATCGATCGTTGATGGGAGAGAGAGATATAATAAGCTAATAATTTCAACACTCCCCTTACTTGACATATCTCGATAAATAAAACAAAAATAAAATGTTCAACTGTACATCACAAATGGTATCTATAAAGTACATTTACTGCAAATAACTATATGTAAAATACTACTTAAGTGATAAGAATGACATGATAAAGGAAATAAAAGTTTTTGAAAGAGAAAACGGTTAGTTACATAAGCCCATTTTTGCGATCAATATTTCAAGTCTAAGTCATGCAAGTGGCTTGGTTAATGCATCAGTGATCATTTCATCTGTTGCCATGTAAATAATATCTATCACCTTTGATTCAACTTTCTCTTGAATAAAGTGGTGCTGAATGTCAATATACTTTGATCGAGTGTAATTAATTGGGTTTTTGGCAAGGGCAATTGCTGATTGGTTATCTTCAAATAAGGTTGTCGCACAATTCAGTAAATATCCTAGCTCATCCAATAGGGTGTATAGCCAAATGGCTTCTTTCATCGCATGTGCTAATGCCATATATTCTGCTTCAGTTGTTAATAGAGCAATGGTTGGTTGGCGCTTGCTTAACCAGCTGATGGCTCCCCCTGATAGGTTGAAAATATAGCCCATGGTTGATTGTCGTGTATTAATGTCTCCTTCCCAGTTGGCATCACTGAAACCAATCAGTTTTAGATCCTGATCACATCTAAGGCACAGCTTATAATTGGCTGTTCCTTTAATATATCTTAATAATCATTTGAGGGCATGGTGATGTTCTTGCATTGGATTGGCTGAAAATTGACTGATGATGCTAACAGCAGCAGCTAGATCAGGTCTCATCCCGATCATCAGGTATATTATACTACCAATCATTTGTCTGAATAGATTTTGGTCTGCGGATTTTCCCCCTTCAGCTTTGAGTTGAATAGATGGATCAAGGGGTGTACTGATTGGCTTGGCATCCATCATGTTAAACCTTGTAATGATTTAATTGGCAAAGTGACTTTGATCAATTGTGATTATATGTGTTTTTCGATCATGCATGACTTGAATACCTAGAAAATGTTTAATTTTACTACAGTCTGTTATATCAAATGCATTGCTAAGCTCCACCTTGAATTTGTTCATCATTTCTATCAAATCAGCTAGAATTAGTAGATTATTGACATATATAGCAATAATTATCAGCAATTGATCATCTTGTCTCCTTCTTAGATAAATGCTGTGATCTGATTGTAGTCTTGTAAAATTTGATTGGCTGAGGTAGTTGTTGATCTTCTGATTCCACATACGAGGTAATTGCTTTAGTCTATATAATGATCGATTGAGCTTACACACAGCTCTCGGTGACAGCTCCGATTGGTCGATTCCTTCAGATACCATCATGTAGATCTCTTCATCAAGATTGCCGTTCAGGAATGCAGTTTTTACGTCCATTTGGTGAATTTCTAAGTTTAGGGTTGTACCGATCGATAAAAGTGCCCTGATCGATGTGAATTTCACCACAGGAGCAAATGTTTCATTGTAATCAATTCCTTGCTGTTGTGAATATCCCTTGGCAACTAGTCTCACTTTGTACCTGGCAACCGATCCATCAGTGTTGAGTTTCTTTTTAAATACCCATCTGCATCCAATCGGCTTGTGTCCCGCAGGTATCTCAGATACAATCATCCACATGTCATTATTCTTAAGTGATTTAAGCTCTTGATTGATCGCTTTCTCTCAAAGCTTTGTATCAGGTAGGGAAATTGCTTCCTTATAGGTTATTGGGTCATCAGTTGATTCAATTAAATTAGCTTCTAACATGCAATCTTGCCAAATTTGTAAAGCTTCAGTATCTATCAATTGTTCGATTGGCTCCCAGGTGTTGTCGTCATCATCATAGCCTAGCCATTTAACCAGATATTGCCTTTTTTTCATCAATCTTGTATTCTCCGATGATTGCTTCAATGACATATTCTTGATCTTCTGGATTAACAATTGTTGGGGATTTTAATATAATAGATTCATCAAATGTGATATCACGGCTGATCTCTATCCTCCTACTGGTTGGATCCCAGAGCCTGTATGCCTTCTTTTCATCATGATAGCCAATCATTTTAAGCTTTTTGGATTGGGGTGCCAGTTTCGACCTTTTTCCTTTGCGAATATGCATATATGCATCAGCCCATATAACGCGCAAGTTACTGATATTAGGCTTGTGACTATGCCATAATTTAAATGGTGAAGCACTCTCCTTATTGGCTTACATTGGCAATCGGTTGCATAAATATATAGCACTTGTGGCAAGTTTAGCCCAAAGTTCGTCAGGTATATCGGCAGTGATTTTAACAGCCTGGATCGACTCCATCAATGTCCAGTTATATCGTTCGGCTACATCATTTTGTTGTGGCATGTCCGGCATCATCATTTCATGATGAATTCCATTTTTGATTAAAAATTCGCACATCTCGGTGTTTACATACTCTTCTCCTCCATCGGACTGGAGAATCTTCAGTTTTCAGCCTAATTGTGTTTTGGTGAACACCTTGAATGTCCGGAATCGATCAAATGTATCACTTTTGTTGTTAACAAAATATGTTGTGACATAGCGAGTGGCATCATCGATGAATGTTAATATATATTTTGCTCCATTGACTGATGGCATAGGCATTGGCCCACACAGATCTGAGTGCACCCTTCCGATAGGCTCCATCAATTGATTTTTTGCGTATCCGAAAGACTTGCGGTACGACTTCGCGTATTTATACTTGGTACATATTTCGATTTATCCAGTTGACAGCTGCATATCTCCGAGCTCTGTAATAAATTTGTTGATTGATTGCAGAGTATTTTGGCCCAGATGGCCTAGCCGGTGATGCCATAGTGTATAGTCATCAATCTTGGAATTGGTGATGTTTGCTTCTAGCTCTAGCTCTGGTGATATCGATAAATAAAATAGGTCACCATCAGCTTGTCCGATTTTGATTTCTTCATGATCTGCGCCGATTTTAATTACTGATCTGTCGCTTTTGAAGGTTATATCATTTCCGTCATGTGTCAATGCCCACACAGATATTAAATTTCTAGTGATCTCTGGTATATATAAGACATCCCGTAATTTCAGCTCGTCGTCGAGCTTAATTGTCCCAACATGCATCGCGCATAGTTTCTCATTCCCTACACACGTGACCAAGCCATTGTGCTCAGCCACTATCTCGAAAATCTCCAATTAGTTGAACATATGTTGCATAGCACCCGAATCAATGATAGTGCCAATCACCAGATTTGCTTCGGCTCTCAGTTTAGCCTTTTCTTTTTCTGTTTTTACCCAATCGTTGAATTTGTTGCATTGAAATATTCCATGTTTTCCCTCACAGACGTAACATTTCCGAGGGTGTCCTCGAAAATTCCCATCTCAATGGGCTCCGCGATCGCTACCTCAGTCATTATGATGACCTCCTCGATTGTTTCCATTATCATTGTTATAGCCTCAGCTTCATCTGGCGTTTCCGCCTCGATTATCATGACCGCCGCCTCGGTAGCCACCTCAGTCGCCACCTCAGTAGCTGCCTTGGTTGCTGCCTCGGTAGCCGCCTCGGTCTGTCGTGTAGGCTTTGTTGCACCTTTGTTTACTATCTGGGTCGAATCTGATACATGCGAGTTGTAAAGCCTCCAGCATTGTCGGCATATTCTCCCACACAAGTATTAATTCCCAGTACCTAGGGCTTAGACCTCGGAGATATTGTGGTATAGCTTCTGTGTCGGTCATGTCTTCGATTTGCATCATAATCCAGTTGAAAGCATCATTATAATCTTCAATCGATCCTTTTTGCTTCATCATTGCAAGCTTATTGCACATTTGTAATAATTGTTCTATTGGTACATATTTTTGCATCATAGCCTCTTTAAGCTCATTCCATGAATTAAATTCTCCCGATGTGTTCATGTACCTCTGTAACCACATTCTAGCATTGCCTGTAATTTTACTGATCGCTGCATTGACTTCCTTCTTTTGTACTAATAGATTGGCGCTGGTGATAAATTGCTCTATGGTATCAAAGTAATCAAACAATCTGGGTGTACCTCCTGATCTATCGAATTTGTTGATTGATCTCAGGTACTCCTTTGCCAGATCATTAAGCTTTGTTGATGTTGTTGGTGATAGTGATGGTGATTGTCTTTGTGGTATATTACCTCCTGTAGCTGTATTCTGATTGGTTAGCACACTAGGTGATGCATTTGTTTTGTCAATTTTTGCTATCAATTTACCCATTAGGGTTGCCAGCGTGTCTAATTTATCTTCCTAATTTCTGATCATTGTAGCCATCTGTTCCTGTCAATTGAGGCTAAATCCAATATTGCTCTGATGGTTCCATCTAATCCTTTGTTGTCATCATCAGGGGGTTGATATCTGTTGTCTGTTTTTGATTTAGACTGCAATCTTGTTGATCTTGTTACTGATAACGATAATGTGTATAGATTGTCCATTTCATTGTGTCACGTCATTGAATGCTATGTTGTTACATGTTGTTTATCACGTTGCTTTATCACGGTGTCATTTGTCGCATTGTTTATTACATTGTTTGACATGTTGTTTACAATGTTAAATAAACACTTACAGTAATCGCAGTTGTAACTGCTATGATTACGTAGATGCTATGATTGTGTAGATCTCAGGTTGTTGAGCTGCAATTCGAGTAGCTTGGGGCTCATAACCTGTTGAAATTTGATCTTCGAATGTGTGTTTTTGGAGTAAAGAGTGCACTGGCTTATGAAGCCAATATGTGTGTATTTATTAATACTAAATTATGATTGGTCAATACAAACAAAGATCGTCTATGCCACGATTGAGTGATGTAACAATTGATCATTGATGGGAGAGAGAGATATAATAAGCTAATAATTTCAACATAAAATAAGAGAAATAAGCAAGCTATACCAAGTATTACAAATCTAGAATGACTATATACCCTAGACAGACCTACCCAGTATAGAGGGCAAGATTAATAAGGATAGTATGTAGAAAATTTAGGAGATTTAGAAGATTAATAAAAAGAAAAAAAAACAGTAAGCCTAAGTCTTTAGTTATATATTTTAATATTTTGATGTCTTTAGAGTCTATTTTATTTAGTTATCACAGTTACATCAGTCTTTATTTCATTAAATAATTATTATTATTTTTATTTATTTTATTTTCAATCAATCAATTTTCATTCCTCTTTCATTTATCTATATATTAAACAATAATACATCTGATCAATTTTCTCCTCTTTTACTATTATTGTATTACACTCAATTGATTTTCATTTTTCTCTAATATATTTCATATATTATCTCAATAACTTATTCCCTTTTATTCAGATTAGACATTATTATCTTATTTATTATCTAGCAATCTTTGATAGATACTTACTTATTTTATTTATTTATATATTTGTATTTTATTATTATTTCCTTTATTATTTATTCAAAATATTTCTAGAAGTCATTTGTTTATGGAAACATAATAAGCCACTTATTTATTTAGTATTATCCTTATCTAGAGTAGTATTTTTTTATATTTATATTTTCAGATGACTTTGATAAATGACTAACAGATTTAACTAAAGACCTAGTAACTATGCTATATTTACTATAGCATTATGTATACACAATTTTAGAGTTTATTTTATTAGCTAATGCTCCTCTAATTCATACCACCAAGGATGCTAAATAATGATAACATAAATTTAGATATTGTGATGGCCGACCCCCAACTTGACTGATTTTTACGAATTTTGTACCATACTTGATTTAGAAGGTTATTGTAACACTTTGTCCTCTCCCTTTTATTTCAGCACGATGCCTTTTATTTCAGCATGACGCCTTTTATTTCAGCACGACGCCTTTTATTTCAGCAAAAGAGTCACTTTGCAATGATTGGATTGTATTTTCATAGCGAAGTCTTTTAGTCTTTCAATTTATATAAATACCCCTTCTATTTCTATCTAAATAAAATCAGTTTGCACAGAGTCTTGGAATATCTCAATATCAGTCGTAGTAAAGCCTGAAGAGCACAGCATGAAGCTGTAGTAAGGATATGCAAAGAGAGATATCGCGTCCATAATTCTGAGCATTTTCACTTGGTACATATGAATGAACGAATGACCGATTATTGGTACATTTGTCACATCTTGGTGCCGACTGGCAGGAGCTTTATCAAGTACTCCGAAGAGGAATGACTAAAGCTCACATCCTCATTTAAGCAGGACCGAACTACCCCTTCAAGTAATGACAGCACACCCATAGCGGAAGACAGTATTGTTCAAAATGGATCACCGAAGGACACCCTTGCTTTTTATATGAAGAAGATCACCGAACAGTTCTGGCTCTGAGGAAGAAGAATTCATTACACCTGATCCTTCGGATGGCGATTATAGCAAGACAAGAGAATCCATCGCCTCCCTTACAGTACACGATGGGTTATCATCAGATGATGAATCAGCTATCGATTTTGGTGATGACCTTCAAGCATTATTTTACGAATCATCCGACGACGAACCAGAAAACAACACATACGAAATGATAGAAAGACCACCAACCTTCACTGGTTACATACCAGCCGAATCAGTAATCAAGTTTATCAAAGACTTACAGATTTACAATGCGATCCGACAGTTCAACAACGTTGCAAAAGTGAATGTCCTAGAAGCAGTTTTACGAGGACCCACCAAGATCGCATATGACGCTGCAATAGCCGCTACAGCAGCAAACGGAGGATTTAATAGAGAAGCAGGAGGAGCAAACGCAGAAGCCGATGTCCTAGTAACCTTTACCAACGCCATCACATAGTTAAGAGAAACCTACCATACCGCCGACATACAGCAAAGTATGAAGGATCAACTGGCATCAATGTACCAAGGGATGAATAAAAGCCCTCTCGCCTTCCACACGAAGATACGACATGCAGTAGACCTTGTGGGATATCTGGCAGCCAACCAGGATCTCATCATAGAGCAATCCTTTATGAACGGACTTCATCGAGAAATCGCCCTCTAAGTATGCTCCAGCCCGGTCAGACTAAATCACACACAAAAAGTAGATTATGCACAGAGATATTGGGCCGCATGAAACCTGGGTCAAGACATAATGCAGCAGATCTTACCAAACAACCTTCAAGAAACCTGTATCATACCAGCGGTTGTACCTACCATTGCACCAGCAACAGTCAACTGGGGAGCAGCCTTATGAAAGGACCCAGCCATGGACAATCTTATTGAACAGATGAGCAAGATGACTGCGCATATATCGGACCTTAAAAAGCAGATCGATGCACAGCACCCGGTCCAACAATTTATGGCGAACCCAATCCCTGCGACAGGATCAAACGCGTATCCAATCGGCAACTTAAGGTGCTTCAGGTGTAACCAAGATGGGCATACATCAAGAGACTGCACTCAACCCGACACACAAGTATGCAAGAGATGTGGAGAAAGAGGGCACTATGCTTCAAAATGTATGACGGAAACAAGCAGAATCGCCCAATTAAGAACCCAAGGACGAACCCAGATAAATGTCGTCACCTTTGAAGAAGAAGATTTCGATAGTGAAGACGAGTACAGCCAGGTGGAAGCATTACCGGCTATACAAGAAAAACGAAAACCCGGATGTCCCAAAAAGGCAGGATCTCCCTATACGACGAAAACTCTACGGGTAGCACAATGGGTACAAGAGCGAGAATTCGACGGTGATGAACAAGACGAGCTCTTCAAAGAAGAAGTAAATCGAATTATCTGAGAAGACACATCAATGTCTGAAGCACCCACAAGTGAAGGAAACAAGGAATGCAAACTGTGAAAATCAAAGAAATACGGTCTAGACATATAGAAGAAAATGGAAGACATGACTATCCCAGTCAAAATAGGATAACTAGCCGAATTCCCAACCTTCCGGCAGCAAATCCGAAAAGAGATAAGTGATGCACAACCCGGTTATGAAGTAGTAGAAATCAATGCAATACAATAATCGGAGGATGACGAACCGCAAAACTCATTGGCATATTCACAATGTCAGATCGAGGAAATCACGATGCCATATATTATCGATACAGGTGCTAGAGGATACATTATCAGCAAGACAATGCTCGACCGACTCGGATGGCAAATCGAAGAGGCCACAACCATGACAATCATAGTAGCTGACGGACATGTTGCAACACCACTTGGCAAAGTACATGAACTACCTATTCGCTTCAATAAACTTATCATTCCAGTATCAGCAATGGTAGTTGACACTATGTCCTATGACCTTGTTATCGGAAATAACTGGCTGAAGAAAGTATGAGCAGTAATCGACCTCGGTGCATGCAAAATGCGAATTACCTGGAAAGGACGACATTATGAAATACCTGTCGACTTAGAAAGAGAAGTCCGCCTGCAAATGATAGAAAGTGATGACGAAGACGAGCAAAAGGAATTCTTCATGATGCAGATTGTACGAACCAATCAGAAGGCCAAACCTCTGGAGCGAAAAAGTGAACAGGCCGCCGGATTTGATCTCTCTACCGTCAAGGATATCGAACTGCAACCAGGAGAATCATGCATAGTCGGAACAGAAATCACTGTGAAAATACCTCAAGAACATTATGGTCAAATTAAACCAAGAAGTTCCCTGGCAGTTGCTGGAATTACGATTGACGCAGGAGTTATCGACGCAGATTATACAGGCAAAATCAAGATAGTAGTTATTAACCGACATTGATTCAACATAGCCAAACTCTATGGAGGAGATTGAATTGCACAGCTAATAATTATACCCATTTGGACAGGCAAGGCCGTAGAAGTAACCAACCTCGAAGAAACAACTAGAGGAGACAAAGGGTTTGGATCTACTAGAATAAATATCACAAAAATCGTAATGGAACTCAAGCATGCACCCAAAACGGCGAATAAGAAGGCATACACTTTTGGAGAACAGCTCGGCAAAGAAGAAAAGAAAGAGTTACAAGAACTCATTAATGAGTACTCCGACATATTTGCAACAACCTTCGAGGAGATCAATCTAAAACCATCAAAGCATTTTCATCATATTAACATTCAAGGACACCCCCCGATCAAATGCACACCATACCGAACACCACCAGCATATATCGAATGGCAACAAAAAGAAATCGACGATATGGTCAAAGGAGGAATGGCCGCCGAAACAGATAGCCCATAGGGATTTCCAAACGTTATTACACCCAAGAAAGGATTGGAAGCCGGAACCTTCCCTTCAAGAATGTGCACCGACTTTAGGAAACTGAATGACATCACTAAAGGAGATGCCTTCCCAATACCAAGAATCGACGATACTTTTTCAAAGATACCAGTTCGTGCAAGTCTCTACACAACCCTCGACATAACCAGTGGATATTATCAGATGGGACTTGATGAAGAATCGCAAGAGATCACTTCATTCGTAACCCCGCAAGGCCATTGGAAATATCTACGAATGCCATTTGGACTCAAGAACGCCCTAGCCAGCTTCCAGAAAATGATGACCAAAATATTTGGAGATCTTGTCGGAAAAACGTTATTGGTATACATTGACGACATTACGATATTCACGGTAACATTCCCGGACCACATCAAGGCATTACGCGAAGTATTCAACCGAATGAGAACCGAAGGTCTTTATTTAAAACCAAAAAAGTGCACATTCGCTGTGGAAAAAGTTACGATGCTCGGGCACATCATCGACAAAGAAGGAATCCGAACCGATCCAGCCAAAGTGGAAGCCGTTACCAAGTTCAAAAAACCTACCAACCGAACAGAGATGCGCGCCTTTCTGGGACTAGCCTCATACTACTGACGATACATATGCAATTTCGCAAGCTTAGCCGAACCCCTGTATGCAACCCTTACAAAAAACTACAATTGGGTGGAAATCAATGAAGAACGAAGCGAACTTGAACAAGAAGCACTCAATGCATTAAAGAGGGCTCTGGCAACTGCACCAGTACTAGCAAAACCAAACTGGACAAAGCTTTTTAAGCTTTATACCGATGCAAGTGCAATAGGAGTAGGAGCAATCCTTTCACAAGATGATACCAAGGGCATGGAACGAGTAATCTGTTATGCAAGCAGAGGAACACGCAGCGCGGAGAAGAATTACGAATCTACCAAATTGGAGTGTCTTGCAGTCATATGGGCAGTCAAGTGGTTCAGATATTACCTTATCAGACGATATTTTGAGGTCATCACGGACTATTCGGTGCTTAAATGGTTATTCAACAGACCTGATCCAAGTGAGATGTATGCACGATGGATCATGACGCTTCAAGAATATGATTTCATGGTGAAATTCAAAAAAGGGAAGACAAATCAAAATGCCGACGCGCTTAGCAGAATGCCATTATTGGATGCCCAAGGCGGGGTGCACCAATGAATGCAATACTATACTACGATCTGGTGATTTGGTTGACAAGGAAGGAAATTAGGGAAGATATGGAGGATTGGATGAAGAACATTTTATTAACCACTGGCAGACAGTACGAAATTCAGAACAATTTATTATACCGTAAAAAGGAGGGACACATTATTCCAGTAATTCAGGAAAAAGACGTATCAAACATTTTATCATTAGCACATAATTATCCGTTATCTAGACACATAGGCCAGGACAACACTTTATACCGACTCAGAAATTCGGCATGGTGGCCCGGAATACAAGACGACATAACCAACTTTATACGAAATTGCGACACATGCCAAAAACGAGCAAGAGCAAAAGACATGCCCTGAGCCGCTTCTGCAACCATCAAGGCTGAGCCATTTTCGCACATTGGGATAGATGTCATGGGACCCATACCGGTAACATTAACGGGAAAAAGATATATTATTTTAGTAGTAGATTTCTTTACAAAATATCTGGAGGCGATAGCAGTTGAAGACGCAGATGCACAGACAGTAGCCAAATTCTTATATACCAATATTATCTGCCGACATGGAGTACCAAAGAAAATAACTAGTGACCGAGGTATGGAGTTTTTAAATGAATTAATTAGGGAACTCAAGCAGACTTACCATATCAAGCATATCCGAACAACGTCGTACCACCCACAAGGAAATGGTCAAACTGAATGCACTAACCAGACGGTCAAGAATATCTTGGCAAAGATTATCGATCAAGAAGCAACATGGGACCATTATCTTAATAGCGCTCTTTTTGCAGTTCGAACTATTCGCCAAGCATCAACCAAGTTCAGCCCCTTCGAACTTGTGTATGGGAGATTGCCAAACCAAGAGTTCCACTACCTCGAAAAGGATAATGGAACATATGACGATCGTTTATGGACTTATGTCACATGAGATATCAGCAGGTTACAGTTGATCCGAAAGAAGGCATCCGTGTTCATCAACAAGGTGCAAGAGAGACAATGGATGAACCAAAACAAGAAGGCAAATGCAACCCCCTTGCATATCAGAGATCAAGTCCTCGTATACTGAAACATAGTAGAATCGTCATGGTCGGCTAAATTACAACCGAAGTGGGAAGGCCCATATTACATACAGGCTATAAAAGAAAGCACAATTTGGCTCAGGAGACTCAATGGTTCTATTCTCCCTACCCCGGTCCACCGGAGCAAAGTCAAGATCTATCATACCCAACAAACACAGCCCAAAGAAGGACGTGGAAAAAGCGATGAAGGAAGCGCTAACGAAAGGATCCAAGACCATCGACTGGACACCCCTCAACCAAGAGGAAGACCCCGAAAAACTCCTTCTACTTAGCCAGCAGTACCACGAATGGTTGTGCCGTCAAAATCGTGTAACTGATGCTACAATCCGGTTCCACCAAGGACGAGCCCGAAGCCTGCATCGCAAAAATAGAAAACAAGAAATGATACTGCCTAAATTTGTGAAAGAGATGGTTGACAAGACCTATGCTCTCTTCTTGGGCTATGAATGGCTTCTTTCAGGATTTTACGGAAGAACCGTTGACATCTCCAAACTGACCCTTGCTGAAATTACTCAAATTCGTCAGGCCATAGAAGAAGAAATTGTTCTTTTGCCTTTTAGTCTCGAGGACGAGACATTCCCAGTTGAGCCCCCAGATGTGATGGCTGACCCCCCAACTTGACTGATTTTCACGAATTTTGTACCACGCTTGATTTAGAAGGTTATTGTAACACTTTGTCCCCTCCCTTTTATTTCAGCACGATGCCTTTTATTTCAGCACGACGCCTTTTATTTCAGTATGACGCCTTTTATTTCAGCAAAAGAGTCACTTTGCAATGATTGGATTGTATTTTCATAGCGAAGTCTTTTAGTCTTTCAATTTGTATAAATACCCCCTCTATTTCTATCTAAATAAAATCAGTTTGCACAGAGTCTTGGAATATCTCAATATCAGTCGTAGTAAAGCCTGAAGAGCACAGCACAAAGCTGTAGTAAGGATACGCAAAGGGAGATATCGCGTCCATAATTCTGAGCATTCTCACTTGGTACATACAAACGAATAAACAATCAGTTATTAGTACATTTGTCACAATATATGTAAGAAATATATATAAATACAATTTCTCATATAGAGAGGAGATATGATAGAAAAGAATTTTTATTATGTTGAATTGCTTGAAAATATAATTATACCATAGTACTATTTTACTTAGTATATTTCTTAGCTAGAGTAGTATATTTCTACATTTATACTATCAATTCCTAAATTATAGATTATATAATTCTATAGATCAGATAAATAAGTATTTAGATTCTGAATGATAGTTTAGATTCTAAACAACTATATATTATGATGGACTAAAATATATTAACAGCAAAATACTCGGGATTGAGCAAGTGCAGAAAATATATTTCAGGGGTCTTAGCAGTTTATGCGGTAGCATCTTAAGAAGGGTATGTGTCGATGTAGGTGTTAACTAGCAAGAATTTGATTGAATAAAGTGTATCTGTTAGAATCTCGAAACTATCTCAATTGCTTACTCCTTGAGTAAGGCTTCAGTATCTCTCGGGTTGTCTGTTGTAAGCTTCCTTAGCTTGTTGCAGTCCGAATTTTATTGATAATTGCAAGTGGGGTATTTATAAGAAATTACAAGGTGCTATATGGGCAGCTACCCAGGTTACTACTTGAATTTCTGATTGGCTTAGCTAAATATAAGGTATAAATTGATTGGCTAAGATATAATAAAAATGACATATCAGGTTATACTGTAATTGGGTAATGAAATAATATATTAGATCAAAATACTATTTTAGATTATAGTGTGATTGCAGATCTCAGTAGCACTATAAGTCTCAGCAATGCTTCAAGTCTCAGCAACACTTCAAGTCTTAGCAATGCTTCAAGTCTCAGCAATGCTTCAAGTCTCAGCAATGCTTCAAGTCTCAGCAACGCTTTAAGTCACATGACTGTGATCTCACATGATCAAATTGTATGTCATCACAAAATGTTCCATCACATCTCCTTCCTTTCTGCGAGTTAAACTTCAAGGTATAGTTCTAACTTGGAGAAATCCCTTTATAACTGTTTTACCTCTTCCTCTAGCTCCTTTATATCATTCTGTGTCAGTTGATTTAGTTAGTGCATACTGCACCGAAAGTGATTCAAAGCACTAGGCTTGTGCTTGAATAATTAATAAATTTGTTCAGCCATTTTTGCAGCATAGGCAGAGAGTGCTCCTTTGAGGGCTCATTGATAGATTTCCCTATCCTTCCAGTTCCAGATATGTTCTACTTCTTCATCCCAGAGTTGTGCGATTCGGTAGTATTCCTTCTATTCATTAATTCGTGCCAGGTGTTGCCTCCTTTGAATGTTGCATACAATTGATCAGGTCTTCTATAGGGTCAATCCTTCTATCTCCTCAAGGTCTTCCAGAGGTTCTATATGTCAGTAGGCCTCGATCAGACTGACTCGGACTTCATGGAAGTTGTTCCAATGGGGCATGATATTTCTTGAGGCAGTTTCGGTGGACAGTATAGGGTAAGATCGTTCCTGTTGTTTTCCATAACTGATATATAGTTCCTTTTATACTGGTGATATAGTATGGTCCTTCCTATTTTAGATCCAATTTTGCTGACCATGAGGACTCTACTATGTTCCAGTATAGTAAGACTTGGTCACCAATCTTCAATCTCTCAGTTTCCTTGTGTTCCTTATCATAATTCTTCTTTTGTTGATCTTGTGCAATGGCAATAAATTCTCTTGCCTTGTTTCGAACATTGTGTAATTCTTGGATTTCCTTTGTCATACGATGCTCGATTTGCATTTCCCAAGAGGTGTGGCTGGGTTCCGGGGTGGTCATTACTTAGTCTACCAGCTGATGAGCTTTTCTTCCATAAGCGAGCTCAAAAGGAGTAAACTTTGTTATCTCTTGTTTCATTGTTCGTAGTGCAAATAAGGCAGAAGGTAGGTACAAGTTCCAATCTCCTCCTTGTGATTGTACTACTTTGGCAATCATATTCTTGATAGTTTGATTCATCCGTTTGGTAAGTCCATTTCCTTGGGGATGGTAGGCAGTAGTCTTTATCTGGCAGATTCCGAAGTGTTGTGTTAATATCTGCATGAATTCATTAATGAATTTAGTTCCTTGATTGGAGGTTATCTCATAAGGTATTCCATGGTGGCAGATAATATCTTCGTAGATAAAAGATGCAATATTAAGGGCATCTGCAAGGGGCAAAGCTCTTGCTTCGGGGTACTTAGTCAGGTAATCTACTGCTACTACGATATATCAATTTCCTCTAAGTATTCTTGGTAGTGGTCCAACAATGTCTATTCCAATATGTTCAAAGGATCCTCCAGGTACAATTGGTTATAAGGTCTCAATTTCCTTTCCTTGGCACCTCTTCTGGCAAGTGTCACATCTTCTGATATATTCTCTAATGTCTTCATACATGTTCTTCCAATGATATTTTTCTGATAATCATTGATATGTGTTATCTATGCCCATGTATCCTGCCAGCTGATGGTCATGAGAGGCCTGAAGTACCATCTGCTTTTTGTATTCAGGAACTACAAGTCATGTCTGTCCTCTGTGCCATTGGTAAAGTATATTGTTCTTGATAAAATAGTTAAGTGCTGTTGTCCATATAAGCCGTTGATCGTTTTCATTCATCATCCCAGTAAAGGTTAGGTTACTGAGGTAATCCAAATATCCGTTATAGAGTTTAGTGTCCATTGGGTAGGTATATTTTTTTTGGTTTGGGGTGTCGATCTCGGATAAATTGGGATAGGTGTGAGAGGGTATCCACATTCTGATGATTCTATCCTTTTCTGTATTGCATTGTGAAGTCATATTTCTGTAGTATGGCTAGCCATCATGTATACATTCCTGTCAGATTTGGTTTGTTCCAAAGCCATTTGAGGGCTGAGTGGTCTGTTATCAGGGTGAACTGTTTTCCAATCAGGAAGTAGTAGAAGTGTTGTACAGCCCAGACGACTGCTACACATTCCAACTGAGTGGCTCTATAGGAAGGTTCTGCTCCATGGGTAGCTCGTCCTGTATAAGCAATCACATGTTCTCCGTCTTTGTTATCCTGTGCCAGGATTGCTCCGAGTCCAAATGATAATGTATCTGTATACAGCTTGAATACTTTTGTGAGATCCGGTCTTGCTATAACTGGTGTGTGGGTAAGTGCTTCCTTGATCAGGTTGAAGGCAGTTTGTGCGGCTGACGTCCATTCCCATACTCTTCCTTTTCTTTGCAACATGTGTAGAGGTACAGCAATTTCAGAGTAATTAGGGATAAACCTTTTATAGAACTGGACCAGTCCTAAGAATTCTCGTAGGGTCATCTTATCTTGCGGGGTTGGGAAGGCTTTGACGATTTCGGTCTTCTTTGGGTCCGGGCAGATTTCTCCTCTATCGATTATAAATCCAAGGTATTCGATTTTCTTTTATCCAAAGTAGCATTTTGTTGGCTTGATCCTTAGTCCGTGTTTTCTGAGTCGTTCAAATACTTCCTTCAAGATTACTATGTGTTCTGCGAAGTTCTTTACATAGATGTTGATGTTGTCGATGTACACAATCACTCCATGTCCAATCAAATCATAGAAGATCTCGTTTATTGCAGCCTGGAAGGTGGCGGATGCGTTGCAAAGTCCAAAGGACATTCTTGTGAATTCATACTGTCCAAATGGTGTAACAAATGCTGATTTCTCCTGTGCTTCGAGTGTCATTCCGATTTGGTTATATCCTGCCCACAGGTCCAAGGTTGAATAGATTTGCATCTTTTTCAACATGTTTTGTAAGTCTTCTGAGTGCGAAATTGGATATGTGTGCTTCTTGATGACTAAGTTCAATTTGCGGTAATCAATAACCATTCTTTGTCCGTCTTTCTTCAGTACTATGCTGATAGGTGATGCCCAAGGGCTTTTTGATTGTACAATTACTCCTGACTCCAATAGTTCTTGAATATGCTTTTGTACAAAGTCATGATAGTTGGCTGGCAATCTGTAGGGTGTCTGTTTGATCGGTTTGGCATCTCCTGTGTCGATATGGTATATGAAGAAAGCTTGGTCCGGCAGGTCTTTGAAACTGATTGCAATGATATCCTCATACTCCTTCAGTAGGTCTTGTAACTGTTTCTTCTGGTTTGGTAACAGATTTTCGTTGAGGGAGTAGATGTGCTTCTTGGCATTTTCCTGGTCATCTAGTCTTTCCATTATCACATTTGCTTATCCAGTCGATCCAAATCCTTTCCTTCCACATCATGTTTTTTCTAAGTTTTCTACTTCTTTCAAAGGTTGTTGTTCACATTTGACAATCACCATTTGAGCAATTCGATCACCTTGGTATACTTTGAATTGGCTGTGGTTGTGGTTAACTAGTCCAACCTCAATTTCTCCCCTATAGTCTTTGTCAATCAATTCAGGGAATGCTCCTATTCCAGAGTTACGGTAGAGTCCACTTCTTGTTCATACTTGTACACACTGTCCAGGTGGTAGGGTGATAGCGATTTTGGTTTTTATAAAGGCTGATGATTTTGGTTCTAAGGTGTAGTCTTCATCTGCATATAGGTCATAACCTGCGGCTCCTTCAGTTTTCCTCTTTAGTATGATTGCACTTTCTATCAGTTTCTTGACTCGAGTTGCTGTATCCCTTTCTTCAACCGTAAATACTTCTTCAAAGGTAGGGACATTTGGTTCCTTCCACTGTTCATAAGTTGTGTCCTGAGGTAGGTTTTGCCACAAGTCCTTCCACCACCAATAGCGCATGCTAATACGTTCGTCGGGGTGAATTATTTCCTCAAGCATAATGATTTCTTCTTCCGAGTTCAAGTCGCTTTCTTCAATTAGAGTAGGTCCATCATCTTTATCATCTTCCTGGAATAAGGCTCTGACCTTGATAGGTGTCTGAGTAGTGTAAACTTCATTACTCCATTCCTCAGGTACTTCCTCATCTTCTTTTTCTTCGGGTATCATCTGTTCTTGTTCCCGATCATAACGTTTCTTCCAAGTCCTGTAGTAGTTGATATTATACGGTTCGTCTGGATATCTAACCCAGTTTTCACATTCCCAAAGGTCATAGGGGTTGACTTCATCCCAGTAGCATCCTTGCAGGTAGATGTTGCAATTTCTCCAAAGACGTCCTTTGCCAATATGTCTAATATTCGTCCAAAAACAGTCCTATACTTCTCCAGTATTATCTGCGAATAGGTAAGGGTTCCTTCCATTATACGGTCCATGATTCATTGAGGGTGGGGTCCTCCAGCAGGTCTGTGATAATCTTGGTTTCCTGATCTTCTTCTCCATTGGTAAGTGCATCTCCAAAGTGTCCTGGTAAAGTATTAACTTCATATCACTACAAGTGCACATCATCTTGGCACAATAGATACATTGCTTACAGAATGGACATCTAGTGTTTCTCATGTTGTATTCAATCAACTGGTTCTTTTCCAGAGGTGTCAGGCAGTGATATTCACTATGGATTACTACGTTCGCTTCTTCTTCTTCTATCAAGTTGAGGTGTATCTGTCTGGGGGTTACTTCTTCATCTGTGTTGCTTTCATCTTCTGGTCTCTGAGTGAGTTTCGGTACTACTCCTTTCTGAATATTCAGAGGTATGCTGAACTTTCTTCCATGGTTAATGAAGATTAATCTTTGTATATCCAGGTCAATTCTGGCTTTAGCTTTCTTCAACCAGCTGTTGCCCAAGACAGTATTGTAGGATTGTGCATCGGTAACAACCATTCTGACTGGAATTATTTCTGTTCCAAACTGGACTGGTACTTCTCGGAGTACTCCTAAAGGTACACTACTTTTTCCACTTACGATGACCAGGGTAGAGGTGGTGGGTTCATCAATATCCCATCCTAGGCGGTCTAGGAAATGCTTGGCAATGATGCTAACTCCTGCTCCAGTGTCGATAATTACTGAGCATGCTAATCCTCCAATGTTGCATTATGCATAGGCAGATGAGGTATAGGTTCGCTCTTCTTATTCTTCGGCAGTATTAACTTCCTCGAATTGGATGGTTGGTTTGGTTTCGGTAATCTGCGTCTTCACCTTTTACTTTGTCGATGGTGCAATCTGGAAGAGTTGTTTAAAGGTAATGTTGGCCTTTTGGCTGGCAATGTCCTGCCACAGGTCATACTCGAATTCTCTAACCCTCCTGAGCTTCTTCTCCTTGTTTTCTTCCTGATCTGTCATTTCTTCATCTCTGGTGGTTGAAGTAACTATCTTGCCAGGTTGCATTATTTGTTTGAAGGCTTTGTCCCATTGATCCTCATTCAACTGTTGCCTTTGTGTTGGCTTCTTAGGCTTCTCGATAACAACCTCTAGTTCCTGGGTTGGCTTCCTTTTTGGGTAGGGAGTCTTCCTAGTAGTAGTGCGGCTAACTGCTTTGACAGGGTAGGCTTCCAGGTATTCTTCACCAAATTCTTTATCTTCTTCTTCGATTTCTTGCACTACGTTGGCATAGTTGGCCTTCTTTACCTCCTCTCTCTCCCGTCCTTCCTTTCAACTCCTGGTTCGGCAATCTTTGGCAAAGTGACCATGTCTTCTATAGAGGAAGCAGTTTATCTCAGTCTTGTTGCATTCTTCGGCCATGAAGGTCCCTCTTGGTTGCTTATTCTGGCAGATCACCTTAGCTTCAAGATTGGCTATGTATGCTGTCATCTCTGAGAACATCTTGGTAATCTTCTCTATTTCATCTTCGTGGGTTGTCTTTCCTATTTTTGCTATGACCATCGGTTTGATAGTATCCTCCTCAGGTAGTTCGGCTGATGCAGATACCATTTGCACTACAGGTATTCCAGTGCTGAATTTCCTGCATAAATCTTGTGGTAACTTGTCATATAGGGATGCCGAATGTCCTACCTCGGTGTCCCAAAAGGCCTGTGCCATCCTGACTTTCTCCTCCATTCTTCGAGGGCCAAACCTCTTGATATGGCATTGGAGATCTGCAGGTAAGCCGTTCATGAACACCATTTCTCATACGACCTGGCTGGTTTCTCCACAGAGTTGCATATACTGATCAATGATGGTAACCCAGTCTTCTGGACACTGATTGATTGACATCTTCATGTTGAATAGCTGTTCCTTGATTGATTCTCGCTTCTATTCGGTGAAATACTTCTCTTCTAACCAAGCTCTTGTAACATCCCAATGAGTGGTGGCTAATGCTGCAGTGGAAGGGTTATTTCTAGCTGCTGCTGTAGCTGCGAGAAGTAATCCTCCTAGTCCGGTGGCTGCTGCATCCATTAGAGCCACATGGTATGCTTCTCTTGCAGGTCCTCTAAGTTGGGCAGCTAGAATAGGGATCCATCGGGTACTGACCGTTCCTTTAGCTGTGAAGTAGCTTTCCAAATCGTCCAGGAATTCTCAAACATATTCCTTAGTATATCCGTAAAAGGTAGGTAGTCTATCTGTCATGATTTCTTTGTCTTCTTGAGATCTTCTTCTAGATAGTTGTAGTAATGTGGACGGTAGCGGTGGTAGTGCTATTCTTGCTTTTGTCTTCCACTATGGGTTTCGGCAAGTTCGGTTACACAATATAGGTAACAAATCGGTTGAGGTGTCAATTAATTTTCTACCAGTCAGCACCAATTGTAATGGACTAAAATATATTAACGGTGAAATACTCAGGATTGAGCAAGTGCAGAAAATATATTTCAGGGGTCTTAGCAGTTTATGCAGTAGCATCTTAAGAAGGGTATGTGTCGATGTAGGTGTTAACTAGCAAGAATTTGATTAAATAAAGTGTATTTGTTAGAATCTCGAAACTATCTCAATTGCTTACTCCTTGAGTAAGGCTTCAGTATCTCTCGAGTTATCTGTTGTAAGCTTCCTTAGCTTGTTGCAGTCTGAATTTTATTGATAATTGCGAGCGGGGTATTTATAAGAAATTACAAGGTGCTATACAGGCAGCTACCTAGGTTACTACTTGAATTTCTGATTGGCTCGACTAAATATAAGGTACAAATTGATTGGCTAAGATATAATAAAAATAACATATCAGGTTATACTATAATTGGGTGACGAAATAATATATCAGATCAAAATACTATTTTAGGTTATAGTGTGATTGCGGATCTCAGTAGCACTACAAGTCTCAGCAATGCTTCAAGTCTCAGCAACGCTTCAAGTCTCAGTAACGCTTCAAGTCTCAGCAACGCTTTAAGTCACATGACTGTGATCTCACATGATCAAATTGTATATCATCACAAAATGTTCCATCACAATATCTAGATTCTAAATGAGCATTTATCTTCTTTATTTTTAGCTTATTACTTTTTTTTATTTTACTTTATTATATAATATTATATTTCATTTATTATTCTATTATTTTATTACTTAGTAATCTGTATAAATACCTCCTTTATCTTGCTTCAATAAATCAGTAGTCTTAAGTTAGTATTTAAAGCTAATGCCAAAAGAAATAGAGTGATAGAATTACTGTATAAATTCTGAGGGTCAAAATTAGATATTAAGCTTACTACTCAAGGAATAAATAAAAAGCCTTAGTCTGGAACTAAGTAATAGTTTGAGATATAATAGAGTCAAAAGACTCAAAAATAAGAGAAGTTTATTACTTACAATATAGTTTATTACATTATTTACTATTTGATATACTTTTCTACTAATTATCTATCACTACTCTTTAAAGCTGCTACTGCATAATCTGCTAAGACTCCTAGAATATACTGTTAGTATATTTTAGTTCATGATATTATAGGAGATGAAGATATTATAAAAGAGCTTTATAATGTACTTAATAGATTTTAAATATAATATTTTATTGAATTTAAATAAATATATAATCTCAGAGTATTAGCAGTCACAAAGGATTAGTAGTTTTATCTAAAATTCTTTATTCAACTAACTAACTTTATAGCAAGATCTGCAACATATAAAAAAAAGGAAAAAAATAAGAATAAAAAAAAAAATCAGAATGACCTAAAGATAAGTAAGTCAAGCACTATGAATTTAGAACCCTAGACAAACAGACATATCTAGACAAATCAATATAAAGAATAATGATATATGAAAGATTCAGAAAATTTAGAAATAAAAAGAAGAGTAAGTCTAGTCTTTAATTATATATTTTGATCTCTTGCAGTCAGTCATCACAGTTATATTAGTCTTTATTTTATTGAACAATTATTATTATTTTTATTTATTTCTTTTTGATCAATCAATTTTCATTTTATCTATGTATATATCAAACAATAATACATTTACTCTCTTTTTATTATTATTATGTATATTATACAATAATACATTTCATTAATTTCTATTTTATCTAATATATTTTAATTTCTATTATAACAAATATACTAATAACTGGTTGTTCATTCATTTGTTTATTTGTTCATTGAAAATACTCAGAGTATCAGATGCAATATCTCTCTTTGCATATCCTTACTACAGCTTCATGCTATGCTCTTTAGGCTTTACTACGACTGATATTGAGATATTCCAAGACTCTATGCAAACTGATTTATTCAGATAAAAATAGAGGGGGTATTTATACAAATTGAAAGACTAAAGAATAACTAATAAAGACTTTACTATGAAAATACAATCTAATCATTGTGAAGAATACATAATAACTCTGGTGGTGGTATTTTGCAAAAATAAATATCATTAAGCAGAAATAAAAGTTATTAATGACTAAAAATGAAAGGGGATAGAATATTACAGTAACTCCTAAATTAAGTATAGTATAAAATTTGTAAAAATTAGGTAATTTGGGGGTTGGCCATTACACTATTTTATCTAATATATAATTATTTTCTTTTTCCTCTGATATATTTTATTTATCATTTCAGATTAGATATTATTATATTATTTATTACCTAGCAATCTTCAATAGATACTTATTTTATTTATTTACATATTCATATTTTCTTATATTTATATTTTAGATGACTGATAGATTTAACTAAAAACTCAGTAACTATACTATACTTACCACAGCATTATATATATACAATTTTGGAGACATATATTTAACTTATAATCAAAAGAGCTTATTTTATTAGCTTCTCTTATATAAATAGCTAATACCCTAAAAACAATTTCCTAACTTATACTGTCATAGCTATTACTATTATCAAAAATAGATGATAATGACCATTCTATATCTAACTAAGTTTTGAATACTTTCTATATTATCAATGACCTAGAAATCTGCTTTATACTTATATAAGGTGATACTTTTACAAAAGCAAGAGTAATCAGTACCAACTTCTAATAAGCTATAATTCAATATAGATAAGAAGAACTCAAAGGATATTTTGAACTTAGTAGAGTGTTATCAGATAGCAATGTTAAGAACTATGATAATCTATGGCAGCTATAGAGTTATTACTTCATGATTTCTAGATAGCAAACAGAGTTTACAGACTTTTTTAACAAGATTCTAATATTATACAATAAGTTAATATCTCTGCTAGAGAAATCTATACTCTGAAAAGCTGTAAACTGGAAACACTTGTAACCAAAATTCATAAAATGAACAATTTAAAACTGCAAGAAATTTATCTCATTCAAACTATTAAGATTAAAAACTAAACAAAATTTTTATATAAGAAAATATATATAGATAATTTCTTATATAGAGAGGAAATGTAAGAGAAAGATTTTTATTCTATTAAATTATTAGAAAATATATTTGTACTACAGTACTAGTTAATATTGTGATGATCGATGCATAACTTGCCTGATTTTCGAAAACGTTCTGTAACTTTCTGGCGACGATTCCTGATCCCATCTATCATTGATTATCTCTCAGATCATCTCTAAGTCATCTTTTGTCAGATTGTCCAGCAATTTGCAATGATCAGATAATATTTTGTAGCGAAGTTTTTTTTAGTCTTTCAATTTGTATAAATACCCCCTCTATTTCTATCTAAATAAATCAGTTTGCACAGAGTCTTGGAATATCTCAATATCAGTCGTAGTAAAGCCTGAAGAGCACAGCACAAAGCTGTAGTAAGGATATGCAAAGAGAGATATCACATCCATAATTCTGAGCATTCTCACTTGGTATATATGAACGAACAACTGGTTATTAGTACATTTGTCACATCTTGGTGCCGACTGGCAAGAGCTTTATCAAGTAAGCTCGAAGGCTGAAAACAACCGAAGCTCATGTCCTCATTCAAGCAGGACCGAACTATTATGACTAAACTGTTATGACCGCGGACTCATTAAATTGATGCTCTGCACGAAACAAAACGAAACAACCTGACGCTACGAACGGACTACCTCGAAAAGCGCAACTGGCATGCGCTATAGGAAAACGCCACTAGGAGACTCCGAGGCATGCACCCTGTACTCAGGTGCAGGTTCGAATCACTGGTACAACCAGGTTCCACCCAAGACAAGACCTATATTTATATACGATCACTGGAGAGCAAAACAGACAGAAGAGAATTATCGAATAGGAACGGAGAGCGACGCAGACAGAGAGTAATATTGCTGAAGAGCAATGACGAGCGAACAGGCGTACCACGAACATCGAAAGAAATAATTGAACGATTGCTCAAATGCGAGCTAAACGGATATATGAGCAAACGAAACTGAAGTGAACTGATTGAACAGACCAAACTGAACAAACTGAAGGAGAAATGAAAAAAAACGAAGAAATTAATAAATTATGACTACCCCGAAGCTAGCACACCCTGGTATGTGCTATAGGAAATGACCAGAAGGACCACTGACACCTGCCCTAGAGGAAGAATAAAATGATCACAGCAACTTAGAGAAGAAACGAATCGTTGACTGAAGAAATCTTTATTGCCGAATCAGCTCTTGATCAATACATGGAAGTGAAACTATTTATTCGAGTGACTGACTTGATCGACCAACCTGATCGACTGACCTGATCGACCGACCTGATCAACCTCTGGAAATTCCTCTTCCTTGTCGATATTAGATAGAATCGTAGGAGAAAAATAATCAAAAGAATCAATATCAGAATCAGAATCAGACTCTGAAGCTGGCTCAGGACTTCTCTCATCATCAACCTTAGTATTAGAGTATCTCTCAGAAGTTGTTAAATCTGTGAACAATTTATAAAATATAGTAAAAACATAGAACAAGAAAATTGTTAGTAAATGAAAATACTTCAGGAAGATCCCGCAGACTATAGTACTTACCCTGGATAGGATATTGCATCACATCAATATCAAAGCCCTCGTCGAGCAGCCGAGTTGCTACCCCATCGTTGTCATCAGAATACTGGCTAGAAGCCTCAGCCACAGGAAAACTCCACCACCGACTAGGACCATATTCTTCATCATCGTCGTCATTTTCGATAGCACTGATGACTAAGATGTTGGACTGATCTGCGGCCGCATCTGCATTCGAAGGACTCAGTATTAGACTGCTAAAGATGTTGTAATTATTAGCTTATTATATCTCATCTATCAATGATCAATGCATCAACGATCGATCATATGTCACTCAATTGTGGCTTAGATGATCTTTGTTTGTATCGACCAATCATAATTTTAGCATTAATAAATACACGCATATTGGCTTCATTAGCCAGTGCGCTCTTTACTCCAAACACACATTCGAAGATCAAATTTCAACAGGTTATGAGCCCCGAGCCGCTCGAATTGCAGCTCGACAACCTGAGATCTACGCAATTATAACTGCGATTACTGTAAGTGTTTATTTAAAATCGTAAATAACGTGT
>RBNK01000339.1:0-27978 GCA_003990785.1 Endogone sp. FLAS-F59071 | reverse complement strand
AAAGAAAAGAAAAAAGAAAAAAAGAAAAAATTCGAGGGTTTTTATGGGATATCAACAAGAGGAAATGCATCTGAGGTGATTGCTCAGAGGCGATTAATTATCATTTGTTCTATTTTTTATTTTTTTATATTTTTTAAAAACCCCTGTGCAGCTATAAGGTATTACACACAAAGTGTTTTGACCTCATCAAGTTGCTATTATATATATATATATATATATATATATATATATCCTTGAAAATATGGACTGCACGACTGGACGATAGATACCAATGCTCATCGGCCATTATATTATCGTTCAAAAGTGAGATATTCTCTATTAAGAAAAAAAAAGGGGGGGGGAGGGGGAGAGGAGAAGATAAAAGAAATTTTGTACGAAGAAAAATAAGAATGCATTTTTTACACAGCATGGCCCCCATCACCCATCGTCCATCGCCTTAAATGGTTCTCGACCTCTGCCTCCCCCCCTTCCCCTTGCCCGCATCCCTCCTCCGCCTTCCCTCTGCCCGCCCCAACCCCCACCCTCCCATGACGCTATTCCTCTCGGCCCTTCTAATTCCCTCGCCTTCCGCCCTTGCCACCGCCTCCCACTCAATGTCTCCCACACTACACCTCCACCCCCTCCAGCAGGCCTGTCCGCATACCCGGTGGACGACCGTGACGCGTGCTTCACATTTTCTCACCCCACTTTCCACGAGTGGCACGCCTGCGTGAAACATCGTGATACCACACCGCGCGCAGGGTATAGCTAGCGAAGGACAGTTCCCTGGTGGTTGGATCAAAGTCAAGGTCGTATGGGGAAGGAAGTCCGGAACGTGCTGACGGCAGGAAGGGCCGGTGCGGGAGCAATAGTGGTGGGGGGAAGTAGAGAGGACAGTACCAACAATCTGCGCGCAAATAGAAGTGAGACGGAGTGGTTGGCGGCGCGGGAGAGGCAGGAAATCCGAGGAAGCAGGAGTAGCAGGAAAGCTGGTGGCGGGGGTGGTAATAGAGGAGAAAGACGAAGAGGAGGACGAGGAAGAGGAGGAAGTCACAGCGTGCGGTCCGTCGTCGATGTCAAACCAGTTCCCCTCGGCCCAAAACTTTCGTAGGCTATCAAGTTGAGTGATATTGGCGGGGAGATAGCGGAGACGGTTGGCGGTAATGTCCAAGACGGCAAGGTATTTCAGCAAGCCGATCTGGGGCGGAAGCTCGGTCAGAGAATTGTTATGGAGAAAGAGCTCGCGGAGAGAAGTAAGCAGCCCAAGTTCAGGGGGGAGGGTAGTGAGGCGGTTATAGCCAAGATTGAGCTCATGGAGGCCCGTCAGGTGGAAGAGGTGGAGCGGGAGGGTGGCGAGGTGATTGGACTGGAGGCGAAGAGTGCGCAAGGTGAGGAGGTGTGGGATAGCGGGTGTAGGTATAATCTTCACAAGATAAATTCAATACGTTAGAAGAGGCATTGCAAGGGGCAGTGCGGTGTTTTGGCCAAAGGATTTGTGTAATGCTCACGACTTCATGGATCCCCTGTCTTGTAAGGTTGATCTCGGAGGTTTTAAAGGTCACGGTCTTCTTGGGAACGGGTTTCGTGTGGTCTTGCTGGGCATGGTGGTTTATATAGTCGGGATTCGGTTCGCGTGTGATGCAATGGGTAGCGGTGTGGGCATGGAGGTACCAAAGTACAACCGAATGTTTATCGGTTTGTGTCATTGCGCAGTAAAAAGAAAGATGTTTTTCCACCTCTAACTAAGCCACTTTAAAAATGGCGACTGTGCCTGTGTGACGTCCACACAATATCGCTCCTTGCCACTTTAAGGTCCTCGCCAACTATCACTCCGTGGCGAGAAAAATTTAAAGGAAACGATAGGAAATGGAGCTGAAAAGCGAGAATCAATTCAATGCACGCCCATTTAGGCGGTTGATGGTTGTGAATCTTAACTTTTATCGCGCTAATTCACCAAAAACGATCGTGTCGAGCAGGCCAAGCAGACGTCCTTCATCTTTGACATCGACCTGGCGGAAGGCGTTTTGTTCGGATTGTGGACTATTAAATCTCAGTCATGCATTGGTAAATATTGTTACGCACGTTGGCAAAAATGATATTTGTGTTCGGTGCTACTTTGCCAATAACTAACTTACTCTAGATTTGTTATACAATATTTATTAATCGTCTCATTGAATAAACTTTGGTTCCATACCGGTGCAATGACTATTCTATCACGAAACAAGAAATACGTCAAAAAGAAAGGACGTTATCAAGAGAAACTAATTGGCTAGCCAACAAAGGCTTGCCAAATTCCGAACACACAATGTAAACTAGAGGTAAAGGTATGTCCATAAACTCACTGTTGTTGAGTAAATACCGCAAGGTTGATACAGCCAGACCAAACCGAGCGAGGAAAGAAAGGTGCACGCAATGTTACAGGGGGAAAAAAGATCGGGAAGGAGGCACCATGGAACAGTATAGTATGTTCACAAAAAGAAAAACGGAATTAGAACAAAGCCTGTCAACGCTTTACCCCCGGGTTGACGTTATCACAGTTCAAAAAAAAAAAAAAAAAAAAAAAAAAAAAAAAAGAGGAAGGGGGACACAACGTGGTAAATATCAACCCAGTAGCATGATACCTCGTCAGTCACACACCTGCAAATTCCGACTCCATCACTATATGAAAACCAACAGTTATCATGTTCACAATTCCACCAAGAACCAACACACATTCCATTTTCCCAACCCAGAGGCCGGTAGCCCTCTAGCGCTTGCCGAACGTGACGCTGAAGGTTGGGTTCGACCGGGGGGTAACCTTGCGCTGTGTATTGACAGCCGTAGCTGGAGATTGAATAACCCCCATACGATCCGAGTATAAGGTCCCAGGCCTATGAGAAGCAGAATGCATGTGCATATGCTGGGAATTAACTGTTGTTTCCAAATAGATGGTGATATGCCAAGGAGAAAATACGTACAATGGCAATGCTACTTCTGCTTTCACGCGCGGCGCGGCAGCAGCAGAACGAGAAGCCGCGGCAGCGGCAGTGATGAGAGGAGAGCTTCTTGTGGATGTAGCTCTGAGTTGTACTTTTAGTACGCGGCCTGTCGTTAAAAGTAGTATATTGCACAGGTCCCATCGGTTACACAATTATATACATCCAGATGCAACATACACTTATTCAATAATCTAAAAACACTGACCATCAGCTATCGCGTTATCATACTTATTGATGGCAGCCAAAGCGGAAGCTTTCTGAGCAAACTGAATTTCAGCAGTACCTATAGAGCGGCCAGCTTGATCATATCGCAGAGTACATGTAAGAATGTCCCCAAACTCGAGGAAGGCGGTCTGCAGATATTTAACGTTAAAAAAATATTTGGAATCTATAAAATCGTCTACAATGTGCGCATACACCATTCCAAATTGATTAAAGGTAAACGGTATACCTTAACATCATCGGCAATCGCGCCCGGATCCAAATTTGTTATGACGATGCTAGCCGGCCCCGCTTCTCCCTTGATCGAGAACTCTGTCTGCTTCCCCTTTGCGACGCCCTTGATCGTCGTCACCTTCTGCTGCGCCATCCCAAGCCTATCCGCCACCATGGTACTAGTATTTTTCTTTGCCGTCGTAGTGGCCTTGCGCGCCGTGAGCAGTCCTCCGCCCAGGCGATTCTGGATGGAAGCACCACTCTGGCTGATGGTTTTGGTAATGATGAGCGAGGACGGGTCCGAATTCCCAGGGAATTTGTCGTGGCGCCACTGCGTGCTAGTACTGGCCGTAACTGGTCGCTGGGAGTGGCAACGGGGGACAGGGACGGAGATGGGTGTGGTGACGGGATGAGTTTAGGTGCGACTCGCGTTTTCTTGTCGAGAGCGTTTATAGCCAATATCAGCAACTTTGGGGCGTTCGATTTCGTCAAGATTATTTCGAAGACCGCAGGGCAACAACAATGGCGCTCAAAAATCGACAAGCTCAGCAATCTCATTGACAAAGGCGCTGCGCGGTCGCACGATCTTTCTCGAGCAGTAGAGAGGTGCATCCGAGCTTGTAACCGAAGAGGCAAGACATACCGCATATGGTGAGGCTTTTTGTTTTGTGATCCTCTTGGTAGCGTTTCGCGTACGAATGGGACCGCCGCTGTGGCCGTTGACGCTGTTGTTTTTGCTGTTGCTATTGTTGCCGTTATTGTTGCTGTTGTTGCCGTTGACATTGCCGTTCTGGTTGGGGTTCGGCTTCTTCTGAGCCTTCTTCTGGACCTTGTTCTGCTTGATGATTTCGTCGAGGGGTTTGTCGAGATCCATGTGGATAGCTGCGGTGCTGTGGGTTGGAGGGGATGGTGGAGATGGTGGCGTAGTGAACAAAGGGAACCTTTGGCGGTAGGCAAATGAGTAAACAATCGCTATCGAGGTGACGTCACCCACAATCACTCGGAATAAATATATACTCCCGCCCAAACAAATCGCAAAAGTCAACCGTTTCAACAATGTCCGCTCCAATTACTCAAGAGCTTCCACCCGCCGGAGGTTACCCTGAGGTTCACTACAGGCGCAACATCCCCAAGCGAGGGCCTTCCGGCGCAGTTCTTATTGCCGGTGTCACTGCTATCTGCGCCTTCGGTTTCTGGAGGGTCGCCGAGGGCAATCTCGAAAGGAGGTAAGGATTCGCGTGAGAGCCACGTTAATGTCTCACTTTGCACCTTCACTTCTCTGCTAGTCCAAGCAAGGATCTCTTGCTCTAAAATATACGAACGACCTTGCCACAAACGCTTACACACAAATCAAATTGAAAAGATCTGACCAGAATCGATAATAATCGAATTCCCACCTCAGGGAGCTCAAGCGCGAGCATATCTGGTCACGGATGCACCTCGTCCCACTCCTGACTGCTGAGGCCGATCGCGACGCATACCGCCGCAACCAGGCCGCGCTCGCCCACGAGGCCGAGACCATGAAGAACGTCGAGGGTTGGAAGGTTGGCGAGAGCGTCTACAACAACACTAAATATTTCGTACCCCCAACGTATATCGTTGTGCCTGAGTCGGAGAAGAAGTGATAGGTGGCCATTTCGTTTGCTGGTGGAGGGAGCAACATGGAGATCGGGGAGCAGAGAAGATCGGACGGACTCTTTGGTGTATTATTGATGGAGTGAGCCACATTATTATTCACGCTGTGCTATTGGGTTATGAGGTGCGATATCAAATCGAAAATTTATCGAACTATTAAGCTGTTTTCCTAGATATTTGTTAATTAGAAAATTGACAATGACCAAAAACTGGCTGCTTTATAGTTTTGTCTCGGATGAGGGACCAGTGACAATATCAATACCGGTGATAATGAATGTTTGATACAAATGAGATGCCAATTGTGCAAATCGCAGAGGTGAACTAACTATTAATAGAGGAGATATTTGGGTAATTGTTAGAAAAAATATTTTGGTCAACGGACCAATTAAAAATAAATAAAATAAAGCAGGCATGTGACATCGACAATAGGTATAATTTGAATAATACTGGTGCAATAGTATCTATTATTGTACTGATCATAGCTGACTTTATATCTTCCTATTGTTATTTATAAATATATCTAATTAGTAGATATAATACAAATATATTGATAAATATAATTATATTAATATTTACTTTAGCTAATTAATTGTTTTAAAACTTTATATATTTAACTGATATGAAATTTCATATTTTAGTTTCCTCATTTTGTTCAGTCAGTATAATAGCTTCAACTGTAAAAGGTTTGAATATACTTTGTTTAATAGATTTAGATAATAATATATTATTTACATTTATGTATAATTAAATAAATAAATAATAAACCTATTTACAAAATCGATAAATAGACATTATCAGTAACAATAAATTGGTTCAAAGCGATAAATATCTGATAGAGCTATATACAAAAGATAATATCTCCATCCACACTCGCAGCTGCCAAATATTAGTTTAGCGACATGTAAGGGGGGTTTTTTTTTTTTTTTTTAGAATGCTCAATTGCATAGCATCACTTTGGTAAGATTCTCCTCCGGCTGGTAAGTCTGTTCGTTCGACCCTGTCAAATGGCCGTTCGCCTTATGGCCTCATAAGGTTTCAAAAGAACATTTGGCTTGCGGATCGACCATTCAGGGGGTTTGGTCGCCTCGCCGTTATGTTTCGGAATCAGCAGTTCTGGAGGCCTTTAGAATTCCTCCAGGAGAGTCGGTTGTATCTGCGGTGAGGGTGGTCCACTGGTACTTTTCATCGACGAACTGGAGGATGTACACAGTGCTGTCAGTTGGACTCATGTTATTGCCGCCGCCTATATTCATTGAATTGAAGAATAAGTCGGCATATGCAAAAAAAAAAAAAAAAAAAAAAAAAAAAAAAAAAAAAAAAAAAAAAAAAAAAAAAAAAAAAAAAAAAAAAAACTTTGAAACAAAGGAACAATGTATAGAGAATCCACTTACCATAAACCACCATTTGATTGTCTAGGCAATTGGCTGTGTGTGATTGTCTTGGTCAAGTACAATCGTGGGACTGATGGGATCGCAACATGCAGCGGGGGATATCAAATGGAGGATTTGACTGTTGTTAAATACCCACGCTGAATGAAACTTTTTGTGGCGGGGGGGCAAATGACCCAGGAGCAGCCTTGACGCTGGGTCTGTACCATTTGTGATTGGCAACGTAGGGGCTATCCGAAATCCCTACACCTCCCCAGATCCGGTAATCGTCGACAGCGTGAGCTTATTGTACGCATTATAACTAGTAAAAAAAGGTATTTATTATTATTATTATTATTATTATTTGCGCGAATCTTTAGTATGAGGGTTTACCATACAATTTCCCACAGTAACCGCAGCATGGCCTGCTCGCCGCTGAGGAGCTAGTATTGGTGTGCCGAGAGGTCCGATGGATGTGGTAGGCGACTGAAGCATTTCAAGGCTCTCGCGGTGTTGCGGCGCTGCTACAGACGCTTGAAGGGCGAATAAGAAGAGGCCTATCCAAGGCGATGGCTATTGTTCCACACAAACCTCGTTAATTTCTTTCTACCTAGAATCCAGAATTCAAAATGCATTCACGTTCACGTCCTAGAATTCACGATACCCCGATACCCCACCTTTATACTTCTCTTCGGCGAGATTTAAACAAAAGCGAGAGCGATTAATTTACCAATTCGTGAAGGCGCGGAGAAACCTGTTCCTATTTTTACCCCCAAAGGTAAATTAGGCTATGAGAAATATGCTAGGGCTGAGTCTTTTAGCTCTGAAATACAATATCTTTATCCCATGCATCACCAAGCGGCACCAGGCCGGTTGTAATCCGACAAATACAC
The DNA here is from genome assembly GCA_003990785.1 of Endogone sp. FLAS-F59071. Classification (NCBI taxonomy): domain Eukaryota; kingdom Fungi; phylum Mucoromycota; class Endogonomycetes; order Endogonales; family Endogonaceae; genus Endogone; species Endogone sp. FLAS-F59071. The sequence continues at coordinate 20,691 of RBNK01000339.1, read as the reverse complement.
TCATACACACTTTTGTGCACATAGGGTAAATGCCCCCCTCATTCATTCGACACAGATTTGGTTTAAGAAAAAATGTTTTATCTGGCTAACGATCATCGGATCAGGTACCATATAGAGTCTTTCCGATGGCACTCAGCCAAAAACGTTGGTTTATGTAAACACAAACAAAAGGTTGACTAAATGCATTTTCCCTTAAAGTAGCGGTACCTGTGCCAGCATTGCATGTAGTTGTGAGCCGATCGAGTGCTACGACACCGATGCGATCTATTTATCCTAAATCGCGCGATTGACCCCTTAAATTACTTCCAAAATCAAAAGATCGACAAATCCATGTTGCACTATATCATTTCTTGAAAATACGCAAAAGTGGCATCCTAATCACTAAAATACTGGTCTATATTGTGGATGTCGAGAATTGGAGGAAAGAGATCTTTTAAATGGCTCGTAAGGTGGCCAGAATAATAATAATTAAAAAAATAAAATAAAATGCCAATAATTTCAACGGAAATCAAGAGGAAAAGGTAATAGATTATGTCTGTATATCGTCCTTTTTTCTTTTCATTACGAAAACAAAATTCTGTCGTTCCCAGCTCCAATAAAATGCAACAACCGCCTCGCCTACCTTTTCCTGACCTCTATAACACTCTAACAAACCGGCACATTAACCGCTAATCCGCCCTGACTCGTCTCCTTGTACTTTGACATCATGTCCACGCCTGTTTGACGCATGGTCTCGATCACCTGGTCGAGGCTGACGCGGTGAGTGCCCTCGCCGTTCAGCGCCAGCTGTGCCGCGGCAATGGCCTTGACAGCCGCAAGGGCATTGCGCTCGATGCAAGGGACTTGAACCAAGCCAGCGATCGGGTCACAAGTTAGGCCAAGGTTGTGTTCCTGAAATGCAATGAGCATAGATTGTCTCTAGCAATGAGATGGAGTGATATATATTTCCACCTTCTTGTACATAATTAGTCAGGCCTCGCCTAATTAAATAGTAAAAACTAGGAACTCACCATCCCAATCTCTGCTGCATTTTCTACCTGCTCTACCGTTCCGCCCATAACGCTCGCGAATCCCGCTGCCGCCATCGAACACGCTACGCCCACCTCGCCCTGGCACCCCATCTCCGCGGCCGAGATGCTTGCGCCGCGTTTGTACAGCATACCGATCGCCGCTGTTGTCAGCAGGAATTCCATCACGTCGCGCTCCGGATTCTCTGAGATGAACTCGAGATAGTACTTGAGGACCGAGGGGATAGTGCCGGCGGCACCGTTGGTAGGAGCCGTAACCACGCGGCCGCCGCTAGCATTCTCCTCGTTCACGGCGATGGCATAGACAGAAAGGTAGTCGAGCGCGGGGAGAAAGAGGCGTTTCGCGGGGCGTTTTGGAAGTACACTAAGGCTGATAGGAGTTTGGGACCTGGGGGGACTTGTATCGGTGTGGGAGGGAGTGAGGCTGGAGGGTGAAGTTGATGAGGAGAGCTGGGTAGTGTTAAAGGTTGGCGTTGGCCCGGCGCCGTAGAGACCCTTAAGGAGCTTCTTATAAAGTTTTGGGGCACGACGAGGGATGTTGAGTTTACCGGGAAGCATTCTGAGATGTATAGTGAAGTGATGCAAATGGGTAATAATGAGTAGTTGCCTATCAGTTAACAGATTCTTCACTGGGATATTATCAAAGTCCTACTTAATACATTCAATATTCAGTTGCATGTCCAAACTCTTAAATCTTTCTCAAATTTCCTACAAACGGTCGTCATAAACCTTGTACTCATCCTCCAGATATCCCAATATTTCAGCTTCATAAATTAGAAGCTTTTCCAGAATCCTATACTCACTCGTTCTCATCCGCAAGTACGCCATTCTTGATGCTTTCGTCCATGGTTTTCCATATCGCCATCATCCTGTCCTTAATCTCCTCGCGCGTGCGCCACTTGAGCTCATTCTCGTACACGACTTGGGCGATTGTCATGTCCTCGCGTCGGCAAACTTGCAGCAGCTCTTCTGCGTTGCGGAATGGTAGGGCCGCGATGGCCACATCTTGCCGGGCGCGCTGTTCCGAGACGGCCTTCTTGTTAATATCTTTATAATAGACGTTTTCGCCTGTGGCGGAAAACATGTATACATGATGTGCATTTATGAATACTCATTTTGTTAATGTGCGATGAAAGAACCATGAACAAGAAAGGAACATACCATGCGCGAGTTGGGTTTCATCATTCACTACAAATCCGCCTCCAATGGAAAAGTATTCATTCGTTGCCACTAGATCGCCCTGTTTATCGTACACGCAGAAGCGCATACCGTTTGGGTGTTGCGGCAGATTCTGAAAGTAGTTGAACACAAGCTGCTTGGCCGGTTCAAAGAAGATGCGATGGGTACCGTTCAGATGAATAGATTTATTAGCATGAATGTCGGCAATACGCGAGCGTATTGTATTCGTCTCAACCTTCTCGGGAGTTTCACCCTCGATACCTGGAGACGTGATGGAGAAGAATTCAGTTATGTGCTTCAAAGTGCATTGAAACTTCGACATTGCATGTAATTGAACCGGGCCTTCACGTCCCACCTGATCATGCAGTCGAAACCGACCACTCCCCCATCTCCCTCTATCAAGAAAAGAAAATATTTAATCACCCATAAGAATGGCATCGGGAGTGCTGTGCCCAACCCCGGTCAGCGCCAAGGAACCAAATAAATCGATGCGCAAGGAATGCACCTTCTCGAGCACGTTGTGATCCTTGAGGTCACCGATGAAGATTTTGGCAGCACGCATGGGTCCTTTAGAAAAGTAGATTCAAAACTTTAGATTAGTAAACCAATAATCAGAGCGATCGCGCCCAGCGTTAACAAGCTATAAAAAAAAAAAAAAAAAAAAAAAAAAAAAACGCTACATCTCCAGCTTACCGACTGTGTGGCTAGACGACGGTCCGATGCCGATGGAGAACAAGTCAAAAGTAGACACTACAGCATGATGTTCCTCCTCTCGGGGTATTGGTTTAACTGCAGATGGTTTTTGTACTGGAGGCTCCGGGTATACGACGGCATTACTTTCGGACTCACGGCGACAAGAGGCAGTATTGAAGGAGTTGGCCAATGGAGGGAATGGGCGGAGGAAAGTGGATGCGGTCGGGGCAGCTCTGTTGCGGATTGTAAATGAAACGGCGTTCTTCGCAGCGAGGCGAGGCAACAGCCTGGATGTTTGCATTACGGTTGGGTGTTAAAGACGAGCAGAGTCTCTAGGTCAGTATACATTTAAAAATGGTTGTGACTGCTCTCTATTTTTTAATGGCAGCTTTCCCACGGCCGGTCCCTGCTTGATAGCATATCACAAAGAGATACAGCTCACCAGTACCTCTACAAGCGTACATGATAAGGTGATAAGGCGGTCGATTATTGCGGAATTCCGTCGGCGCTCGAAATAGCGGGCTTTTTGGAAAGGAAGAATATAACGGATGAGCAATCAGTACGTCTCAGCTTAGATTGGCTGTCAAAAGCACGAAAAGCTCTAATGTAATATGGGGCGTGCTGTAACAAAACCAGACAAAGTGAACATCGAGCAATTGTGGCTTGGTGGTTGAAAAGACGTTATTTTCCTTGCCTCTTGGCAGGCTTCCTCATTAGCATCCAGCATACCATCGCTGTTATCCCGGCCGTAGCCAAGATGGCGGGAATTAGTCATAAAGGAGATAATTTGACTTGAATTGCTTTTTCTTCAATTTTATTCTTGCCTCAGATTTTGGCGTATTCTTCGGGGTTACAGAGTTTTTCGGCTATTCGTTTGTTTTCCATAGTGCCTGAAATTTTCTTATCAGTAGGTCGTGCTTCATTTGGTAATCATCATCTCTGCAGTTTGTATCTAGGAAATAAACCAACTACCAGTTCAGAATTATGATAATTATCGACAAAAGCCGAAGGAGTGTTTGATTCTTCATTTTTAAGATTTCACTCTTCTCGAAGTCAAATTTTAACAGTGAAATCATGACAAACTTTCTTGTCTTCCATCTTCTTCATCAACTCCTGCAGCATTTGGCCAATTTCGGCTCAAGTTTCCTGGTCAATCGCCTGGATGTCATTGGGAAGGTGGGCTTTGGTGGAGATGCCCATAATTCCCATGTTAGCATATAACTTAACTACTATTTTACTCTTTTCGGCAATCACTCTATTCTGATCGGGCTGGAGAGCTGTTGTAATTTCTTTGGCATTTTCTTCTGTACAATAACGTCGACCGCCTTTTTAATCTGTCCCAACATTGCCCCAATACTTCTTATACTTAGGCACCACTCGCATATAAAAGTGAGGAGGTTCATTTTCTCCCGATAACTTTCTGACTGGAATTTCTAAGAAATAACCTACTGGATGATAAACTTTATCAACTTTGGCAATACTTTCTTTGAGGACTGGCAGAATATCAGCTCATTCTTGGGGGGTTAAACCTCTTAAATCCTCAATGTGCCTTTTAGTGATTACTACTGTGTGAGCTTTAGTATTAGGATGATGATTAACTGAGGAAAAAACAGTTCCACCCAGATCGGATAGTCAGCTTTTGAGTTGGTCCTTTTGTAAAGGAAAGTAAGCTTTTACATAGGTCATGCATTTTTTTTCAGTCATAGTAATAGTAAATTAATTTTTATAGGACTATTAGGTGGATGTTACATTTTAAATAGTATAATAATCATTTGGGTAATAATTAATTATCATTGGCATTAGATATCAATGGTTTTGAGCAAGTAATATCCTTGAATTTATCCTTGACGAAGGGACGAATATAATTATAGAGATATTCTTGCCACTCATGTTTCATCAGATGAGGCACTAGTACTGGGAATGGTAAGTCTTTTATATTTTTTATAATCTTTAAAGCTTCGGATTTACTAGTTTTTAGTAGCTTGAATTCCTGGAAAGGACCATTAGCAATCTCTTGGGCTTTGACAATACCTAGATTGCCCTGGTAAAAAGGAAATGCTGAAATTTTTGCATGCCTGGCAGTCTCTTGAAGTAGGCTGCCAAACTACTTAAAATATCTAGATAATGGAAGCCTTCTTTACCATTATAACACCGAGCTTTATTTAGTCCAGCAATGCTTGACCTTTTCACCACATCTACTATGTGATCTACACAATCAACTGTGGTATTACGATAAAGCCTTTTAATCAGTCTGAAACTACCATCACATTTGAATTTGGTATAGCTGGGTACTATAAAGTTCAATTCAATACTTTCATAGTACTTACAAATTACCAGGTACAGATAAAATCAAAGAGTGGTATTGTTTTTGTTTTGCCCTCCCGCATTGTCACAAGTGACCTTCAAGTACTTTTCACCTTTATTCAGTTGCTTAGTTCCGTCAAAGACCAGACTTAGCATACCATTTGGGTCTTTTCCGAGAAGCTTATTCTCATCTAGCACATAATTGATTTGCTCATGGACCACTTCATCTTGGATACCAAATAGGTGCACTTTACGAGTACTAAGATAATACACCTTACCAATTTGTTAGTTTGAATAAGGCACATGGACGTTTTGGGCTCAGTCGTAACTGTAATGGGCTACTGCGTCAATGCTGCAGTATGGTGCTTTGTCTTTCAGTACAGAATAATTTTGGTCGACGAGTTTTCTATATTCTTCGGCCAATTTTGTATTTTGGTTATAATATTTTCGCTCTAACTTGGCTTTAGCTAGATGTTCTTTGTACCTCTTTAATAGGTCTTGGGCCTCTTCCTCTTTACGAGCTTTAAATTGCAAGTCATTCTGCAACTGTTGACAGGTATCACATAGGTCAGTTCGAGGACTCATGATTTGAATGTACAGGGTTAGCTGATGCTATAGTTTGCGGAATGTATCATACCTGAGGGCACGCAACTTACTATCTTCTTCTAGACCAGCCAAAAAATCACGGTGAACAGACCTGTAGCTCATTTCTGCTGGTAGAAAGATAATGGATTGGGTAATGCAATTAACATTTCTAACTGGACTGGGCAAGCCATGAACTTCGGCATAATTCAAAAGAAAATTCTTAATGGCGGTAGCAATATCAATATCAATAACCATCCTGGATTTTCACCGTAGCATTCTTTTTACATTACTATGGACCTGTGGTAGAAGACCATTCTTGAGCAGATGATTTCGGATATTTTCAAAATAATTGTGATCAATGCCAAGCATATTGAGGTAAGTTTTTTGATAGTTCTCTTGTTAACGCGAGTCTTGTTCTTGAGATGTCAGCTGGTACTGATCGCTCCCCCATCCATAGATCTGAGTTGAGCCATTAAGAAAATGTCTTGTTCGGGTTTTGTTAGAGCTTGAAAATCTTCGCGCAGTTCAGCAAATTCTTCTTTTGGTATCTTGGCTGAGCAACAGCAACCACAGCCCACTTCCAGGAAATGGAGAGCTTTCTCATATTCATTCATAAATGCATCGTCTACCATATATATTTTTTATGCACAGTTTGTCTGGTTTTGTTAAATTTCTTTTACACAGTGTATTGAGGATACATATACGAATACCCCTATACATCTGCATGTTAAAGTTATAGCCTTATTATAATTATTATAAATAATCAAAATCATTGACTTAAGATTATAGCAGCGTATATGGGACGGTAGAGCAGGCAATAATATGTGCATTGTATTGTCAGTGCGTATAGAGGAAGGAAGTACTGTTTGGGTTAATTTCGTGAGAAAGAAAAAATCTAGATAAAAGGGTGATGTCGGCGTAATGCATGAGCAAGGTGTAACATAAGTATAGAAGTATGAAACCTGCTTGGAGACGTAGTTTTGAAACAAAGCAAGTAAACAGCTAATTATAGAACATGCAGTAGATTGCATAGACATGAAACGTGACATCGTCACATTTCTAACACTGCATACCCGTGCAGTCTTCTACTCAGAGATTTTTCTTTTTTTCCTTGATTCTTGGGCAGTTTGTGGTAATTCTCGCTTCTTATAATTTAATTCTTGTTGGCTTCATCCTGAAATATCTTCTTGGTAAGATAGATTTATGTTTCTATTAGAACCGACATGTAATTGTTGGTAAATTTCATAAGTAATTCTCTCTGTATCCAAATATTCTTGAATAGCTTTGGTGTCGGATACTTTGAAGACATAAGGAGCAATCTTTTCACCCTGCTCTTGTTTCAAAATGCTTCGGATGGTGCTGTAATTTTTGGGTTCCATAGTGGATTTAATGTAAATTAGTTTCATGTAGTTATTTTTATATAGGGATAGTCCTATATCGTAGAAATCGGATTTTATTTCAGTATTGTACTCTTTTTGGGTGAAGTTTGGTGGCGTTAGAGACGAAGGGGTCAAAAAAATTCAGTCACTTTTGTACAGTGTACATTCAGTAGGTTCACGTTTTATTGTATATTCGAAAGAATATGTTTCATAACCTAATTGGGGGCCGAAATCTCTTTATGTGTCTTCCTCCCCAGATTCAAGACTCGGTGCCGATGTTGGCGACGGTGACAAGGATCTTGTCTGTGAAAGACTGCATGGGAAGAAAAAAAAAAGGAAAAAAAAAAATGATGTACTTAATATCCGCAATCGGTCTAACAAATTTAACAAATTGCAATGAAATCAAATACCCTTTTCTTTTTCCTTTCGGAGTTTGTATTAAACTTAGCTTGACGGATTTTTTGGGACCATGATTAGTATCAATAATCTCTCCCATCTGCTTTCTCTCTCGAAAGATTTGGGCCTTCCTGATGGCGACATTGCCTCGAGAGCCAGTTCTATGTAGCAAATTCTAAAAAAGGCTCATCATTAGTATAAAGATAGTAAGCTAGACGAACGCGAATAAAACACTTACGCGGTGAATTAAAAACTTTTTTGCTTAAGAACGTGGCAGAAATCAACTCGCTATCTTTCACCGGTATATCGTGCGTCGACCATTCCCATATGCCATATAAGTCGCCATCTATTTGTAATAGAATGTAAAATCGGATCTTCTTCCGGATCACATGAAAAAAGGGGATTGTTACGAGTTTTAACGAATCCTGAACGTCCGGTGGGAGTGGATTACTCCCGCTTTCTTCAATGCATTTTGTCTGAAGACTCATGTGCTGTGCTCGGGCGACTTTGATGACATCCACAAAGTCGGTAATGCTTTTGCTGTAATGGTCCTTGGTCTTAGGTCCGCTGTTCTCGCCGACACCGACTTCACGATCGTTGTTCTAACATTTTTTAGAATTAATTGACCATCATACAATTGTAACATCATTACATGTCAACGAAACAAACTTACCCAGAAGATAAAGTCGCACGCTTTACCAGTTCGTGGTGTCGTTGATCGGGAGGATTTTTCGTCACGGTCGGCGTCCGAGTGGTTTTCACCGCTAAAAGCAAAAGAATGCCTAAATACCTAAATAGTATAATATTTCACAAAAAATAAATTAGAAAACTTACTACTGAAAAATGACGTTGGGGGCACGTGAAAACGGGCCAATCAAATGCATATCTAGGGTGCGTTCGGAGTAGTCTTTGCCTCCGTAGTTGCGTACCCACTCTTCCCTACAACAATGTTTGTGGACATATAGAGAGAAAAAAATAAATAAATAAAGGATGTTGACAATAACTTCAAAAGACCAAAACGAACATACGCATCATCTAAACATTTTGCCACAAATTGAGTGTCCCTATCGAATATATCAGTCTTGCCAAGTAACTCTTTCAAAAGGTCCCGATCTCCGTCGAATTCGCTATCGTTATCGAGCAACAACCGAATGCCATCAACTCCTCGCGCACGTTTCTCCGTTGCAATCTTATGAAGACTGAAGATGTTGGACAATAAAAGCGCTTCAAAGAACGCCTGAACAGATGGCCCTAGGACATACTCATCCTTAATGACAGTTGAAGAGAAATTGCGAAGCCATTGCAATTTTTCATCAGAAAGAACATCTTTTGCTCGTAGATTCTTCGGAAGAGGAGAAACCTTTTCCTCTCTGAGGTCCACGACACCCCAGCAGAGCGGGCTACATTGATTTAATAATAAACGTTAAACGGAGAAGACACAAAAAGACGTTATTGAATCAAGGGTACATACTCCGTGAGTAGAGCATCTTGTTTTTGTCGTGCAGAATTAATTTCTGCGATGGTCTTGTCATAGTTGGAGAGAGGTTCAATTTCAAGATATTCCGCAAAGAGACGTTTTTTTGTTTGCTGAGATGATGTTTTTGAAGGAAGCTATAGAAGAGCGATAAATAAAAAAATTCAAAATGCACACACACACACACACACACACACACACACACACACACACACACACACACACACACACACACAATATATATATATATATATTGATTATAACTATCAAATATACCTCGGTGTTTAATCCAGGCAGGCAATCTAGTGTATCGTTAGCGATGCTTTCCATCATCGTTTGTGTCGTGTTTATGATGTTTGTATGACATTGTGTCTATAAGAGTAGGTATACCAGTTAGTAAAGTTTAAGAAGCAACTAGACGTAAAAGAAAAAAAAACTTACTGTTCGGATAGTTATATTCGACTGTAGACGGTTTGTTTTCTCCTTATTAAAAGATATTTCGATTTCATTCCAGAAGGCTTCGACATCTTCATTGTGATATCTATGATTCTAGAAAAAAAAATTGGTGAGGAAGGCAATCAAGAAAAATACTGAGATACAGATTCCAAGATTAAATGTTTGATGCGGGCAGACCACAACGATCACGTAGATCATAAGAGGAAGCGGCGCGTAGAACGTCCTCGTAGTTGTGAGAGTCATATGACTTCTAAGATTCCCGCACACCACAACGATCACGTAGATCATAAGAGGAAGCGGCGCGTAGAACGTCCTCGTAGTCGCAGAAGTTGCAAGCAACTTGGCTGAAATCTTATACTGCCTCGCATCAAATATAATTATTAAATTAAAACCTGAAATGCATCTGCCAAACGCTTAGCTTCCGGAAATTTCTCTTGGTAAAAATTCAGAGATTTTTTGAGTATAAATGACTCCTTCCTAAAGGAAAAGCTAAAGTTGCTTTCATTGCTGCGGTGCCGGTAAAACCCGATAAAACTCCATTCGGCGGGAGGCAACTGAAAATAACTGGTAAATGTACTCGGCTTCGCGTTTTCTTGTAAAGGTTGGCGAAACAATGTAGAATGTGTTAGGTCAAAAGAACACAATGTTAGATGATAATAGAAGCACAAAAACACAAAAATGTCGAAGACAGGGAAATGGGAGAGTAAGAACATCACAAAAGATGTGAACTGAAATAGAACAGTAGCGTTGGACATTAAGCAACAAAAAAAAAAGAGGAGGGAGGGAAAGAGACGACAAAAAAGACAACAGACGAATAGTGGAATGTTGCAAAACATCTATTACTTAGTGCTTGGACATGTGAACAGAAAGAAAATTGAATGCCAACTAAAACGCGAGCACACGCGGTGAGAATAAAAGATGAAGCATTGGCAGTTTTTTACCTGCGAAGCCCGGGTATCGTTCATCCGTCGCGTCCGTCGCGTCCATCGTCGACTGAGTCAAAGGAGGGCAAAAAGCGCGGAAAAAATTTTTTCTTATTGGTTGAATTAATCACATGACGTCTAAAAAATTTAGCCAACCTTCGAGGAGTGGAGCAAAAGACAAAAACAAGAGTTGTTGGAGTTAGAAGCCGAAGTGGAAAGATTAAAAAAACTCACCCCCCAAGAGCTAATTAATGATATCAACGAGTTAAAAGCCCAATTAGCCCAATTACAACAGAATGGTCTCAAATTGAGGTTAAAAGGTGACCTTGATTGAAAATAAGGAAGTAATTCAAAAATCTTCAAGCCTGACGACTGAGTGACGTCAAATGTTCACTTTGTCTGGTTTTGTTGCAGCACGCCCCATATAACAATGTTGATCACGTGCAAACGATGGGCCGCCCAACGTAATTCATTAAGCTAAACAAACACATCTCGCATTATTTGTATACTCCGTACTCTTTATATCAACTCATCGGCATACAACCCACTTGTTCTATAACCCTCGTTCATCGCACCTCAATGTATAAGTGAAGGCGGACCAGTTTTTATTAAGTCATCTTAAGGTGTTATGAGGGTGATGTAGATGATGTATAGCCAAAGATGACGGAGAATAATGTGGACGAAAGAAATGACTCAATAATAATAATAATAATAATAATAATAATATGTCTAAATCACCTTGGTAAGTATGCACTCAAATCTCGAACCGATATCTTTGCTCACCTCCATCACACGCAGTGTGGCCGAGTCTCACACAAAAGATCTCTGCTCGATGGCATCCTTCTGTGCGTGCCTGTGGTAGGCTGCGAAAACTCTATTCTTATTATACTTCTTGGAACTGGAAAGAGAAAAGGACATTTTGAAATTAGTAAATGCAAAAGGACGTATATTTCCGATAATGCTTTCAGCAAGTCAAAACATGTGCTTTATGATCCTCGCCACTCGGCTTAAATTTACGAGGCTTGTTCTGTTCGATACGAGTACACATCAAAATGTGATTGACACTCGTGTTTTACACCTGGACAACATTCCCATAATAAAAATAAATGAAATGCCATTGTTGACTTTCCAGTAGATTAGATAACAATACTAGTCTTATAAAGCAAAAACATGCTTATACACATTATAGGCACTTGGATGTATAATAAACCTACCCCTCAGATACAGTAAATAAAATAAAAATCCATGCAAGAGGAGAATATGACATCCCTCCCTCATAAAAAAAAAAAAACCCATCACCGATCAGCACGCGCAACCCGGTGCACCCGCCTGCGTAGTGTCCACAGTGCGTGCGATGTCAATAATCTTTCCATCTGTTGGCTTAATGGCGCTTCCTGAATTCGCGTCGAAGGTCTGGTTGGAGGTGACAATCTTGTATACCTCGTTGATAACGCGCTCGAATGCCAGATCGATGTTAGTGGCCTCGAGAGCCGAGGTCTCGATAAATGACATGCTGTTTTGCTCTGAAAGAGTCTTGCCCTCCTCCATGGGTACGGCACGTAGGTGCCGCAGGTCGCTCTTGTTGCCCACAAGAATCATGGCGACGTTCGGGTCGGCGTGGAGCTTGAGCTCGGCAAGCCAGCGCGGGACGCCATCGAAGGTGTCGTGCTTGGTGATATCATAGACAAGAAGGGCGGCCACGGCGCCACGGTAGTAAGCCTTGGTGATGGCACGGTAACGCTCCTGGCCGGCCGTGTCCCAAATCTGGGCACGCACGGTCTTATTACCTATAACCAAGTTCTTCCAGGCCAACTCGACGCCAATGGTAGAACGCGACTCAAAGTTGAACTGGTCATGAGTGAAGCGATTGAGAATATTGGTCTTGCCGACGCCAGAGTCGCCAATGAGGACAATCTTGAAGAGATAGTCATAGGATTCTTCTTCTTGCGACATTGTGGAGATGAGATGCTCTTGTAAAGGACGTTTTTCGAGTCAACCTTTCCACGAATCATTGAAATATACTCGAATCACGTGATGCGGACCTGGTCATATGACATATGATTCGTCGTCATCGCACACGCCCCATTCAAACGATGCTCTTTTATTTCTCTTTATTAAGCGGACCAAACACAGAAAATTGTTTCCAATAACAATGTAAAACCAATTTCCTCAAGAATGGCGTGGGTTCATTGGGCCCTGGGTTCAATTGAACGGTTATACCGGAAGAGTATATACTATTGATGACGGAGACCCTCAGCCCAGTAATCAAAAACTAGCGAATTATGTGACACGAGTTAACTAATCATGAGTGTTTATTTAATTAATTAAATAAATAAAATGATATGTTTATACACACCCAATCAATCGATTATAGCTCAACAGGCCAAGATCAATGCGGCCATTGTTCCATTGTTGTTGGCGGTATAATTTAAGAATTATTAAGTAATTTTTTCGACGAAAAAAAAATAGCCGGGAACAATGAGAGCAACAAACAACTTCGCTAAAAAAAATCCCATTTAGTTCATTTAGTTCATTTAGTTGAACCACGAGAACAAATATTGGAATTTCAAGGAATAATCTTCTCAATGAATGAAACCTATTTAGCGATTTGTGATGCTTATTAAAAGCTTATTTTTTTTTTTCAAGATCCTTGAGAAGGCGATCTGGACCATTGCGGATCACTTCCTATGTAGGATGGGACAGCGATAACCAGCTACCACAAGAGTAACCAGCTACCACAAGAGTAACCAGCTACCACAAGAGTAACCCGAGATAGTAGATAATCCAGATACTGAGCGGGGGGAGTAAACGACAGTAGTTTCGTAAGTCCTGTATCGACGATGCTCGGCACGCCAAGATCCCCGTTGCAGGGATGAAAATGGGAAAATGGCGCGATGAGGCTAGCTGAATTGTGGATAGTTCGCGACATGTTTGCGAGCATATGGTACTGTGATTAAAGAACCTAGAAAGGGCATTACATCACCAGAGGCACTTGAGATCGGGGTTTTTAATTCTCGTGATATACTCGGAGCCTTGCCGAAATCTTATGGTTATTTAACTCCATAAGTTTATCGTTTACTTTAGAGTATCAGCTTTTTTGCATCACGAAACCGTCACAAATGCACAAATGGCGTTATGTCCATTTAGATGTCTCGAGTCGTTGTATTGGAACAAATATATTCAAGAGCTGGTATCTTTGATAGATGCCAACTTCTAAACCAGATCCAAGGCTCTTTGAAGTATCGTGATGCCGAACCCTCAACAAAATCGATACCTAACGAAAAGCAATTCCCAATCAACAATACAGATTCATAAGAATTTCCATTCATTGTGACAAACTATATAGACGCAAATACAATTTTGATCAGATAGCAACTATGGTGTCATTTCTTTTGGTAAGAACTCGCAAGGGAAGGACTTGGGGAATTATACGTTTAATACGTGGGGGTGAATTTGTCACCAGTGAAGTTGTTGGGAACCCATTCTTCATCATAGTACTGGTGGACTTGCTGCGTAGCAGCGTGCTTGGCTTTCTGGGAATCAATGAAGTCGAGGCCCTTGGTCTCAATCCTGTGATATTAGGGATTAAAATCGTAATATTGTGTGAGATGGAATGAATAGAGCTACATGCAAAGACGAGTGCACGCATAAATGGAGTGGGTCAAACAGAGATCTTACAGCTTGTCCACCTCGCCAGCGACAAAGCCGGCAAGCATTTCTTTGGCCAGAGCGTGGTTATTGGGGTGACCCTCACGCTTGCATTTGTCTTCCCAAGACTTCATGGCCTCGAAAGCAGCTAGAGAAATACATGTGTTAAGTGAACATGAGAAACATTTACAGATAGACATGGTCTATTTCACGTTTCTTTTTGCGACAATAAATCTTTAAACCGTGTGATGGCAATAAACATACCAGCTCCGGCAATAGACTCGTGGGTGAAGCTGCCCTTGTGATGGAAATCATCGTGATGACTCTTGAATAAATCAAAAAGACCCCTGGACACGCAAAGTTTGAGAGCAAGGTAGAAAGTTTCGCGGTTAGTATTCCGAAAGTAAAAGATAAGCACAAAGGCAAAGCAGGCAGAGGGACGGGATGATACATGATGCAAGTTTTGAAGTTTGAGAGGTAAAAGTCGTGTGAGAGGAAAGAAAAACCTGAGGGAGATTTGATCGGAGGGAACGACGAACTTTTTATAGGCGAGGATGAAGGCGTCGTCAAGAGTCCAGCGACAAGATTGGCCGACTCTGTGATGCTGTGACGGCGGATCAGCGTGACGCTCGTGTCACGAAAAAGACCCTTGCAAAAGGCAAAAGGTAAAAGGCAAAAGGCCTTCGAGGAGATAAGCATGATCACAAAATACAGCAGTCGTAAACCAACGAATAATGGACGGTGGCGGCTCAACTCGAGTATCTAGTCTTGGCTCTAGCTTGGCGCTTCGCATGCGGCTTCGTTTCCCTAGACCACCAACCCAAATAATAATAACAATCCCATTCCCACCCCTCCTCTGGTACACCGGCTCGCGTCTGGCATTTGTGTACGTTGGAAGACGGAACATTCGAACTTTTGCGGAAGCGAAATTCCGAGCAAACCCTTTGGCGTTCCGTGGCGTTGTCATATGAAACACCCTCGGAATGGATTGCAAAGGAAGGCGACACCAGGTGCCAGATGTGGGCATGATCGTATAGTGCAGACGCAAATAAAGCGTACGACATTTTGGAAGTGCCCTTCTTCCGATTCTTCCTCGGAACTGACCTGTGTGCACCACAATTTCATTCTTCTTACCGGAATCACTATATTTGACCAACGGCGTAAACGTAATTGAAAAAGGGTTTGCACGTTTGTTCCAGTCAATCGGCGCTAGATTACCGAACTTATTGCTCTTCCTTTTGAATATCCTCCATACTTATCTTTGCTCATCTTACTGAAATCCCGCCTCTAAGAAGACCAGCTTTGGTATTCAAGCATACTGGTTTGCTCGTAGTACTCGACCACTATGGAGCCAGCGTGCTTGTTGTGTGAGATCAAAGGAGCCGTGCCTTTGGCTATTCAGAGACAACAAGGTTTTTGAATGTTTGTGAATTTCAAGACAAATACCGCAAAGCCATCTCTGCTCGACACAAAGAGGCAGGATGGTTACACTAAAACTCGCTTGAACAGCAGAATATCTGATATTTTCTTCAAACCATGTAAAGAGACCGCCACGGCAAGGATCGGTAAGCTGGCCGTATGGATGGCCTTTTTGAGTTTATTCTTTCACGGCTGAGAAAGGATCGACCGTTAGACGCGTGAGTGGAGGAGAATGTTGGGAAGACAGTATAGTGTAGCTGGCGGGCGGCACCACCATGGTCTCACGAGTGAAATAGCCGTGGTAAGTAAAATATCCCTGTTAGGGTACCAACTGTTTGAATTTCATCGCACGATCCGCTAAACTAATCGTCGAGTTAAATGTGGGTGAAAAAAAAAAAAAAAAAAAAACTCTGTATATAATTAGTTAGCAGCGAATATTTTTCCGATCGAGACTGCGTTTATTATAAGGTAAGGTTGTCGGTATATACGTCCAAAAAATAAAATTAAAAAGCACCAAGTTCAATTGTAATATTGGACCTGTTTATATACAAACTGGCACATTTTTTTACATCTGGCATTTTTACTGGGTCAAATAGTGCTTATATCCCTTCTACAATCCAGCTTTAAAAAAAAAAATATCCCTTATACACATTATGCATTACATTACAACACCGCAAAGTTATAAGAGGAATCTAGAGGCAAAAATCAATCAATCCTATTTTTTGCTTTGCTATTTATCTTTTTGCTTGGATGGTGGAAAAATAGAATAAAAAAAAGTCATTGTGGCTTCAACTCTCCACAATCAAGTCTCTCTGTCTAACGGAGCCAAAATCCTGTCATGGTGAGCGCATAAACGAATGGAAACACGGACTTGTACTTCATTCAATCACAAATCATTCAATCACAAAATCTTCGTTCTCTCGGTGGTCGAGTTGCGGTTTCAAGGACGAGAGATATATGTAAAGCCGAATGATCCGGTATATGACGCAGTACACATGTACACTTAGGTAGACAAAAATGAGGAAACTTTTCTTATATAGCAAATTAACTAAAATAAAAAAGTAATATTTTCATTACTGTAAAATAAAAAATGGAGTTTCTTAAATTGGTTTGGTTCCAAAATTGGGAATGGTGGCAGGTATTGATAAATTAGCAAGCCAACGATAAATTGTTATTTTGCACATAAATATTTCCGAAAACTAGCCAACAGCCTCTATCCATCATACTTTTACAACAATTTTGCCAACACTTTTGCCCGACTGCATGAACCGTAGCGCCTCAGGCAGCCGCTCGAACGGATACGTGTGTCCAACCACTGGCGGATCGACTCGAGCTCGACGAGATGCGATTAAGCTCATTGGCGCGATCGTAGATATGGATCAGATTGAAGCCCATAATCTAGTGGGAATTGATAAGTATGCAAGACACATGTCTGTAATTGTGGAAATTCAAAGAGAACGAAAAATACCTACAGATTTGTTATCGGTGATAAGCTTCATTGGGTCTACTCTGGGCCGCCAAACATACTACCACCCGATCCGGAGCCACGCCCAGAGATCCCATACGGGGTGTAGATTCCCCTGTGGAGTAAACGCTCCTGACCCGAACAATATCATGCGGCCTGTCTTGCGTAGCAGCTCAGAACCAATCGCCCATGACACTGTCGAGGATTATGTCGAACTCTGGGGCCTTCAAAAACTCCTCGTTCTCACCTTCGTTAGAGAGCAGGCTCGCTAGAGCCTCGCGCACGCGCGCCTCGAAATTCAACGCCGGGTTGCGCAGGATGAAGGTTGCATTGGGATCCGGGTGGTGGGAGCGGAGGAAGTCAAGCTTGCGCGGGTTTCCAACAGTGTCGACAACCCTGGCGGATCGTTTTTGGAGGATAGAGGGAGCAAGAAGACCGACCCCCGCCGCTGAATGGACAAGAACGCATTGGTCTGTTTGGAGATTGCCAAGGGGATAAATAGAGTAATAGGCTGTGACAGCTTGAACCTGTATTAGTGTAGCGAGCAAGAGTTTTTTTTTTTGTGGAAGAAAAATATGAAATCAAGAAAAATGAGGATTATGTGTACCGTGAAAGCACAAGCCTGCTGATCCGACCAGTCTTCTTTAGATACTTGGAGTCAGCGTTGATGTATGTCGCATATCCACCAAACCTCGTCACGCCATAGACTCTTGTACCCATCCAATCTGCCTTGACTAACCCTTCGCCAATGGCTTCCACGACGCCGGCGAACTCAAGGCCCGGCACAAACCGGCCTTGGGGAGTGGTAAATCCTGAAAATAAATGTGTATATACTCTTTGGCTGTGAAATACAAAGTCTAAAGCATAATTGCATTTATTGCCCGAATGTCTGAATGTGCATTCGGGTCGGGTTTCATATAATCTCTTTCCTTCTAATTAGCAATTGAGGAAAAACTGTATTTTTATGGCACCACGCTCATCATCCTTGGTCTTTTACTCTTCAACTATTATCGATCGATTTCTTTGTCATCTTCCCCCTCCCCCTACTTCACATCAATGCTTCTCTCGCTCACTAACCGAAGATTTCAAATAACAGTTCCGTTGCTAACTTAACGTTCTCAATGCCGACCGGCCAATTGATAATGAAAATTCAAGGTCAGCAGAGCAATGCACAGCCCCTCAGAGTTTTCTAATGATGTCACAGCCACGCATCCGATCAACGGATTTTCGCGAGACTAATCAGTCCAATAAGAAAGGTTCGTCGATTTTGGGTGTACACTCGTGGCGCTTAAGGGACATGTATATATATTCCCGAGGCGTACGGCCAGCAAAAAAAAAAAAAAACAAAAAAACAAAAAACGAGGGCGCAATGTGCAATGTGTCGGTCGTGCCGAAAGGGTGGCGGAGGAAGAGAAAAAAGTGCAGAGCGCGTTGCTGGGCTGTGTGCACCTTCCTGTCTGGGTTAGGCGGCTTAGCCACGTTAAAGCGACCAGTCTACGTCAAAGCTTTTTTAAAAAACCCAAAAGTATCAGCCTCTTTCCTTTTCCACCTTCCCTAGCAACAAACTGGCAAGCTCCGGCCCTGTCACTCACCATTCTTCTTGTTCAAGAGCAAAAGTCGAGGTGCTAGACTTCACTTCCTTCTTACCTGCACTCCACTAGAAGATAAAAACTTCTCGGCTTGTGCATTCCAAGCCTGAGCCTCCTCACACCATGTCGCATCCAAGCATCCCCAACATCACCATCTTTAACACCGAGACCGAGACCGAGGAGGCCGTCTCTCCCGCCGTGCCTGAACCCCCATCTCCGGTAGAACCTACACCCGAGCCCGAAGAGCAACCCGCTGTCCTTGAAGAGGAGGACGACACTGTCGTAGTCGAGACTATTGAGGCACCCTCTGCCACCAACACTTCCTACGAGACCATCACTACCACAACCACGAGCACGACGGACCTTGTCACCGCCGACTCTCCTCCGGCCCCTGCTGCCACTCTTGCTGCCGTTCCGGCCACCCCAGCCACCCCGACCACCCCGACCACCCCGACCACCCCGACCACCCCAATCACTCCGACCACCCCGACTGCAGTCTCTTCTCGATCTGGAACCCCAACCCCCTCGCGCTCCTACTTTCCCTCCCAGCACGATCCATCGGAACCGATTCCTATCGCCGACTTCTATCGCGGCCGATCTGTACTTCTGACGGGCGCTACCGGCTTCGTCGGGAAGGCGGTGCTGTGGAAATTGTTGAGCGCGCTGGGAGATGATGTGGCGAAGATCTACGTGTTAATCAGGAACGGGAGCAATAAACGGAAGATGGGGAGGCCCAAAGATCGGCTCAAGAATGAGATTCTATCGAACAAGGTGTGTGAGAAAATCGATGATACGCTTGATCTAGATATATACTACACGTCTGGAGTTCAATTGGGGTGGATAGCATGGTGTCGCTCACTTTTCAATAGAAGATATTTATGAAATCTTAATTAGCACGAAACTCGTATGCCATCTGAGCGCCATCACCACACTACCAATGCATGATCTATGTATTCACTCAGTTACTCAATTAAATATATTTCCGTCATATATATTTACCATCTCCTCGCATAGGCCTTCACCAGCCTTCGCCGCCACCTAGGCACCGCCTACTTTGACAACCTCATCATTGAGAAGGTCGTTCCTGTTGCGTGCGATCTGATCGCTCCCGGGCTAGGTATCTCGGCCGACGATCGTGCGATGCTCGTCGCGAATGCCAACATCGTTATTCATTGTGCTGCGACAATGGATTTCAACGAGCGGTTGGATTTATCACTAGAGGTAGGTGGTTTGTGAAGAATTAGGTGCATAAGAGATGGGTAAATGAGGCTGACTCCATGTTAAGGAGCATTGTGGATATGATCGAAGACTTTGTTACTATAGTCAATACTGTGACTGGTATGGTCTAGGTGACAATTGATTTAATATCTTTTTCACTCTAATCCGCTCAGATTAACACTCTTGGGACCCTTCGCTTGATGGATCTTGCTGACGAATGCCATCAAATGGGTGAGCATTTGAACACCATGAACCAATACGATTTCTCACTTTAGAAAACGGCTTCGCTATGGTATTCACTAAGACCTTTTATTTTCTTTTTTTTCGGACAGACGCTTTCATACATATGTCTCCCATTTATCTCAACGCCAATATTCCTGACGGGCAAGTGCAAGAGCGCGTATACCCTATGGCTGTCGGCGAACCCGAGGAGCTGTTGAAGGAGATAGTGGCATTGGAGCTTGAAGGTTTGCATAACGGGATTCTAATGTGCCATTGTTGAATAACCTAGATCTATTGAGAATTACCTTGTCTCTGACAGTCATACCGGAAAATCACTTCATTCAAATATAGATATCCCCAAGATGACACAACGCGTGACAATGCATTACCCGAATACATACACCTTCACTAAGGCTCTGACGGAGCATCTGATCCTGAAGCGCGTTGATTTCAACCGGATGGAGGAGGAGCAGGGCGGGAAGAAACAATGGCCAATTGCTATTGTCAGGGCGAGCTTGATTGGCGGGAGCGTGAAAGAGCCGTTGGTTGGTTGGGTAAGTTGGGTAACTAGAGTGTGAGGATACTGGAGGTTTTTTTTTTTTTTTTTTTTTTTTTTTTTTTTTTTTTTTTTTTTTTTTTTTTTTTTTTTTTTTTTTTTTTTTTTTTTTTTTTTTTTTTTTTTTTTTTTTTTTTTTTTTTTTTTTTTTTTTTTT
>RBNK01000338.1:0-27988 GCA_003990785.1 Endogone sp. FLAS-F59071 | reverse complement strand
ACAACTCTTCCCCTCTTAGGAGAAAATAGCGTCCTCACTATTTCTAAGGAATGTAAAGTTATCCTAAAATATGAATATAAGAAAATACTACTCTTGATAAGGATAATACTAAGTAAAAAAGTGGCTCATCATTTTTCTATGAACAAATGACTTCTGAATATTTCAAAGGATAAAATAATAAAAGGGGTAATAATGTAATAGATCAAATACACAAATAAATAAAATAAGTGTCCATCGAAGATCGCTAGGTAGTAAATGATATAATAATATCCGATCTGAAGGAAAATGGAAATAAGTACGTCAGATGAAGGGAAAAGGCATGAAATCGATTGAGTGCATAATAGATGTGTTATTGTTCGATGCACAGATGAATAAAATAAGGATTGATCGAAAATAAAATAAATGAAAATAATAATTGTTTGATGAATAAAATAACTGATGTAACTGTGACGACTGAATAAAATAGACTCCGAGAGTTGAAATATTTTTTTAAAAAAAAAAGGAATATATAACTGAAGACTGTTCTCACTTTTTCTTTTTCTTTTTCCTGAATCTCCTAAATCTTCCACATGTCATTCTTGCTTTACACCGATTCGTGTATTTGGGTACGTGTATTTGGGTATGTGGTCGTTCTGGATTCGTTCGGTCGTTCTAGATTTGGTCGTTCTAGATTCATGGCTTGCTTGTCTTTCTTGTTTTGATCATTCTGACTTTCTTTCGTTTTTTTCTTCATCACAAAGATCTTGCTAGAATCTTCAAGGATCTCTCCACGTAGTGCGCATGTGAGTCATGCTACTGATTTCGGTAAGTAAACTCTAGATTTTACTATAAGTAGTGGTCGCAGTGCATTCCTTGTATGATTTGTGTATATGATTCATTTTGTTTATGCCTAGGGGTTGGGTGATTCTAACATTTGTTTATTCTGAACCTGTTTTCAGGTGCCAGCTGATTCGTCGAGTCTATTTTTCTCTGTTCTAACTCTTAGGTCATTTATGCGGATCGGGTCCTTGGTCAGAGGTTCTGGCTTTCTGTGTGAGCTCATTCGATGCTGATGATCTGAACTGATTCGTCAGTCATTCGCTAGGGTTATTGGCAGAACGAGGTGAGTTATTTAGGTGGATGTGTGTGTGTGTCTGAATACTGCATGTCGGTCAGACTGAATCTCGCCATAAGGTGTTGACATGAGGTCTTGGGGGTATGGGATTCGCATGTGATTCCATTTCTGAGCTTGGTGACTTGCTTTCAGCAATTTGTTTCTTGGCTGAATCTTGTTATGTATCTTGCTTTTGTTGTCCGGATTCATCTGTTCTCTTCGACAAGGGTTGTCTGCTTGGGTCAGCAATGAGGTGTCTCTTTCTGAATGAGGTCTCTCTAGTGCATGGGTAAGTTCTTGAGGTCTTGCCAAGATTCGGGGGTGCTCATGCTTGTGTAGTTATTCATGTGTGATTTCGGTGGGTATAAGAATGGGTCAACGTCTCTGTCTTGCAACTCCAAAAGTCTTCACACACTACTCCTTTCTCCTATACTTCCATTATGACTTCACAGTACCAACGATATCCATTTCCTTCTGTCCTTCGTAAGGGTGATGGCGAGGTCATTCATGAGACTCCTCCTTCGAGTCCTTCTATCCTTAGCAAGTGTCACCGGGATAATAAGAAGATCATCCACGAAACTCCTCCAGGTTTTTGGGATGTGGATTCTAAGGACATCGATGATGAGCATCCTCCCAAGCATTGATGGGTTGGTGAGTATCTGATCAATTAGAAGTCTGCTTGATCACCAATGATTTCTTTTCTTATAACTTTGCTATGTATTTTAATCTTCTAGCACCTCTGGCTACTTCTGTACATTATGTCGATTCTCCAATCTTTAGCAGTCCAATACTGAGTCCTTCGGATGTGGATGTGGATGCAGATGTAGATGCGGATGCAGATCAGTCCAACATCTTAGTTATCAGTGCTATTGAAAATGATGGCGATGATGAAGAATATGGTCTTAGTTGGTGGTGGGGGTTTTCTGTGGCTGAGGCTTCTAGCCAGTATTCTGATAATGATGATGATAAGAGACCTGAGCCAGCTTCGGAGTCTGATTCTAATATTGATTCATTTGATTATTTTTCTCCTACAATTCTGTCTGATATTGACGAGGAAGAGGAATTTCCAGAGGTTAACCAGGTTGGTCGCTCATCAAAGTAAGTATTATAATTTTTGCTAAGTTTGTCCAGAGAGAGAATTCCTAATAAATTCTATAGGTTTCTCACGATTAATAAACATTTTTAAAATTGTTTTACTTCTAGCTAGGAGTTAACCTAAGTAGATGGCCGTTGCTTGCTTTGTCTTCCTCCATGGGTTTCCGTAAGGTACGTCCATTCTTCTGTCTAGTAATAGTTCATTCCAGTCTCTTCTGTGATTGTAGATCTAATTGTTGCTGTAATAATTTTGTTCTTCCTCTAGGGCAGGTGTCAGTGGTCCTTCTGGTCATTTCCTATAGTGCGAACCAGGGTGCGCTGGCTTCAGGGTAGTCATAATTTTTCATCAGTTCGGTTTTATCATGTCCAGGATCTTTCTTCTGCAATTGTAGGTCTATTCCATGTATTGGTCAACTGTTGATTCAGTAATAAAAGTCTCTTTAACAATCGATTCGTAATGTCTTCTCAAGGTTGCTTGTATTGATATGTCTTTATGAAGTCCATTCGCAAAGTTTGCTTACTTTTGAAGTCCATTTATGCCTCTCATTGCTGTGTGATCGTTTTATTCTTCTTCTATACCAGATGTCAATGGTTTTTTATAGTTATTTCCTATAGCGCATACCAGGGTGCGCTGGCTTTGATGTAGTTACAAAGTATCAATTTAATGAGTCTGCAATCATCTATTTGGACTTGACAGCTGTGAGTTCAGTTGTTACACTCTCAGTTCTCATAGATCTTAAGGTGCACAGTTATTGAACTCTGTGAGTTCGGCTGCTATTGAACTCGTATGTGAGTTCGGCTACTATTGAACTCATATGTGAGTTCGGCTGCTATTGAACTAAAGTTTATTGAATAAAGAATTGAGAGATATTTATATAAAAAGGTCAAAGCTAAATATATGACAAATAAATGATATAATATAACTGATAAATGAGGTGATGGTCAAATGATATGTTAATGATCTGATGATCAAGGACTGAGATGACCGAGCACCAATAATAATACTTAATGATCACAATAAAAGTATGGGAAAACTGCTAAATTAATTCTGAGTGATAGGAACGGTGGGAATGATTGCTGCATCATTCCTGATGTTTGCTTGGATGCTGCGTTGCCAGGGATTATGTGAGAATCAGAAGAGCTTGAGAAATTGGATTACTGATGGAATCAGAAGATCAGATGGATGTCTGATGGTGAGAAATCGGGTAGTTCCATCACTACTTGGCGGATGCTGCAGTGCAATTACTGCACTCTTATAGTATGTAAGTATAGGCAAGAAGTGGACTTTACCACAACTCTGGAATAGGAGCTTTCCCCAGATTGATAGATAAAGACTACAGGGAAGAAATTGAGGTTGGACTAGTAAATTATAACTACAGTCAATTCAAGGTATACCAAGGAGATCAGATTGCTCAGATGGTAATCATCAAATATAAACAGTAACCTTTGAAAGAAGTAGAAAACTTAGAAGAAACATGATGTGGAAGGAAAGAATTTGGATCAACTGGACAGGCAAATGTAATAATAGAAAGACTAGATGACTAGGAAAATGCCAAGAAGTACATCTACTCCCTCAATGAAAATCTGTTACCAAATCAGAAGAAACAGTTACAAGACCTACTAAAGGAGTATGAGGATATCATTGCGATCAGTTTCAAGGATCTACTGGACCAAGCCTTCTTCACTCATCATATTGACACAGAAGATGCCAAACCAATCAAACAAGCATCTACAGATTACCAGCCAACTATCATGACTTTGTATGAAAGCATATTCAAGAATTACTAGAGTCAGGAGTGATTGTATAATCAAAGAGCCCTTGGGTATCACCTATCAGCATAGTACCAAAGAAAGACAGACAGAGAATGGTTATTGATTATCGCAAATTGAACTCAGTCACCAAGAAGCACACATATCCAATTCTGCACTCAGAAGACTTACAAAACATGTTGAAAAAGATGCAAATCTACTCAACCTTGGACCTATGGGCAAGATATAATCAAATTGGAATAATGCCTGAAGCACAGGAAAAATCAGCATTTGTGATACCATTTGGACAATACGAATTCACAAGAATGTCTTTTGGACTTTGCAATACACCTGCCACCTTCCAAGCTGCAATAAATGAGATCTTCTATGATTTAATTAGATATGGAGTAATTGTATACATCGACAACATTAACATTTATGCGGAGAACTTCGCAGAACACATGGTGATCCTGAAGGAAGTATTTGAATGACTCAGAAAACACAAACTAAGAATTAAGCTAACAAAGTGCTACTTTGGACAGAAGAAAATCGAATACCTCAGATTTATAATCGATAGAGGAGAAATCTACCTAGACTCAAAGAAGACCAAAATTGTCAAAGCTTTCCCAACCCCACAAGATAAGATGACCCTATGAGGATTCTTAGGATTGGTCCAGTTTTATAAAAGGTTTATTCCTGGTTACTCTGAAATTGCTGCACCCCTGCATATATTGCAAAGAAAAGGAAGAGCATGGGAATAGACATCAGCCGCACAAACTGCCTTCAACTTGATCAAGGAAGTACTTACCCACATACCAGTCATGGCAAGACTGGATCTTATAAAAGTATTCAAGCTATATACAGATACATCATCATTCAGACTTGGAGCAATTTTGGTACAAGATGACAAAGATGGAGAGCATGCGATTGCTTATACAAGATGAGCTACCCATGGAGCAAAACCTTCCTATAGAGCCACCCAGCTGGAATATGTAGCAGTCATTTGGGCCATACAACACTTCCACCACTTCCTAATTAGAAAACAGTTCACCCTGATAATAGACTACTCAGCCCTCAAATAGCTTTGGAACAAACCAAATCTGACAGAAATATATGTACGATAGCTAGCCATACTGCAGGAGTATAACTTCATGATACAATACAGAAAAGGATGGAATCATCAGAATGTAGACACCCTCTTATGCCTACCCCAATTTATCTAAGATTGACACCCTGAACCAAAAAGAATATACCTACCCAATAGATACTAAACTCTATAATGGATATTTGAATTACCTCAGTAACCTAACCTTTACTAGGATGATGAACAAAAATGATCAATGGCTTATACAGACAATGGTACTTAACTATTTTATCAAAAATAATATACTTTACCAATGACACAGAGGACAGACACAACTTGTAGTTCCTGAATACAAAAAGCAGATGGTACTTTAGGCCTCTTATGATCATCAGCTGGTAGGACACATGGGTATAGACAATATATATCAACAGTTATCAGAAAAATATTATTAAAAGAACATGTATGAAGATATTAGAGAATATATCAGGAGATGTGACACTTGCCAGAAGAGATGCTGAGGAAAGGAAGTTGAGACCTTATAACCAATTGTACCTGGAGGACCCTTCGAACATATTGGAATAGATATTGTTGGACTGCTACCAAGAACACTTAGAGGAAATTGATATATTGTAGTAGCAGTAGATTACCTGACCAAGTACTCTAAAGCAAGAGCATTGCCTCTTGCAGATGCCCTTAACATTGCACCCTTTATCTATGAAGATATTATCTGTCGCTATGGAATACCTTATGAAATGACCTCTGATCAAGGAATCGAATTTATTAATGAATTTATACAGATATTGACATAATACTTCGGGATCCACCAGATAAAGACTACTGCCTACTATCCCCAAGGAAATGGACTTACCAAACAGACGAATTAAACTATCAAAAACATGATTGCTAAAGTAGTACAATCACAAGGAGGAGATTGGGACTTGTACCTACCTTCTGCCTTATTTATACTATGAACAATGAAACAAGAAATAACAAAGTTCACCCCTTTTGAACTTGCTTATAGAAGGAAAGCTCATCAGTTGGTAGACCAAGTAATGACCACTCCGAAACCCAGCTACACCTCCTGGGAAATGCAAATCAAGCATTGTGTGACAAAGGAAATTCAAGAATTACACAATGTCCAAAACAAGGCGAGAGAATTTATTGCTATTGCACAAGATCAACAAAAGAAGAATTATGACAAAGAACATAAGGAAACTGAAAGATTGAAGATTGGTGACCAAGTATTATTATACCAGAATATAGTAGAGTCCTCTTGGTCAGTAAAATTAGACCCAAAGTGGGAAGGACCATACTACATTGCAAGTATAAAAGGAACTACATATCAGTTATGAAAAATGACAGGAATGATCTTATCCTATACTGTTTACCGAAACTGCCTCAAGAAGTACCATGCCCTGCTGGAACAACTTTTATAAAGTCCAAGTCAGCCTGATCGAGGCATACTGATATATAGAACCTCTGAAGGACCTTGAGGAGATAGAAGGATCGACCTTACAGAAGACTCGATCAATTGTACACAACATTCAAAGGAGATAACATCTAGTATGAATCAACAAATAAAAGGAATACTACTGAATTGCATAACTCTGGGATGAAGAAGTTGAACATATCTAGAACCGGAAGGATAGAGAAATCTGTCAACGAGCCTTTAAAGGAGCACTCCCTGCCTATGCTACAAAAATGGCTAAACGGATTTATCAACTATTCAAGCACAAGCCTAGTGCTCTGAACTACTTTCAGTATAGTATATTCCAACTATATCAACTTACACAGAATGACATAAAGAAGCTAGAGGAAGAGATAAAACAGTTATAGAGAGATTTCTCTAAGTTAGAACTGTACCTTGAAGTCTAACTTATAGAAAGGAAGGAGATGTGATGGAACATTTTATAATAACATATAATTTGATTATGTGAGATCACAAGTCATGTGACTCATAATAACACTGAAACTCAAAGTGTTATTAAGACTTGAAGTGTTATTGAGATCTACAATCACACTATAACCTAAAATAGTATTTCAATCTAAAATATTATTTTGCCACCCAATTACATTATAACCTGATATATCATTTTATTATATCTTAGCCAATCAATTTGTACCTTATATTTAGCCAAGCCAATCAGAAATTTAAGTAGTAACCTAGGTAGCTGCCCATATAGCACCTTGTAATTTCTTATAAATACTCTGCTTGCAATTATCAATAAAATTTGGACTGCAACAAGCTAATGAAGCTTACAACAGATAATCTGAGGGATATTAAGGCCTTACTCAAGGAGTAAGCAATTGAGATAGTTTCGAGATTCTAACAGATACTCTTTATTCGATCGATCATACTTAAATCTTACTAGTTAACACCTATATCAATATATACCCTTCTTAAGACACTACTGTATAACCCACTAAGACTCCTAAAAACATATTTTCTACATCTGCTCAACTTCGAGTATTTCACCATTAATATATTTTAATCCATCACACCATAGACTTTCAATATTATATCAAGAGGTTTAGCCCCCAAAAGATAGAAAAAAAAAGTTAGAATAGCATAAGTCTTTTAGGATATTAAAGTAGAACACTCTATATCCCTGTATGATAAGTTACTGCAAGACTTATACAGGAAGTTCAACACTGGCATATCTGTAGTCCAAATGGTATCAGCATCAGTCAAACTACTTGAGGAGGATACTATCAAACCAATAGTTATAGTAAAGATAGTAAAGACAATATATGAAAATGAAATGTAGAAAATTACCAAGATATTCTCTGAAATAACAACATATATTGCTGATCTTAAAGCCAAGGTAATCTGTCAGAACAAATAGCTAAAAGGAACCTATATTACCAAAGAACAAAACAAGACTGAGATGAATTATTTCCTCTATAGAAGGTATAATTACTTTGCTAAAGATTGCCAAACTAGAAGTTGGAAGAAAGGCTAAAAGAAAGAGGAAATCAAGAAGGTTGACTATGCTAATGTTATAAGAGTGATATATAAAGCATTAACAAAACACTTGCAGAAACATAACAAACAACTATGTCTACTATTAGGATTACAACCAGACTCAGAGTTATCCTATACAATGGAAACAACTGCCACAACACTGCTCATCATCAAGAACCTCTACCTCTGAATATAGATGAAGTAGAAACTTTAATCGATGAAGCAATCAGTCAGCGACACTATGAAACTGATCAAGTACATGTTGAAATCATATTGGAAGATAATGATAACATAGTACAATATTCACAAGACAACATAAACATATTCAGAACATTCAATATCTCTAAACAATATCAGGCTTACTACCAAATGGGTTATGCCTTATTTACTACTACTGACAATATGTTAGTACCCAATCTCATCGAAGCCAAGAACTAAATAGGATTAACAGACACCGAATTCGAGAGAGGAAGAAGAATATTTCACTTCTTCAAATGATAGCCACAAGCAATCAACCAGATCAGAATACTCTCACTTAGAAAATGGGACAAAATTCCTAAAGAACAACTAGACAGAATACTAGAAGTCATAAAGGAGAAATACCCTTAAGATAATACCTATATCATCTCTGACTTCTTGAACAGAGAAGACTCCGAAACATCTAGTCAATCCAAGACAGATGAGGAATTTCCCCTTGAAGAAGTACCTGAAATAGAATTACCTAACATGGTAGTTCCCGAATTAGAAATACCAAATAAGGTATTGCCAAATAGGGCATTGTCAATTGAGGAATTACTCAACAAGAAAATCTTGTTTTAGGAAATTTCTTTTGTAGTATTACCATATTCAAAAATACCTTTAGTAGTATTACCTATTGAAGCATTTCCTTTTCCTATATTATTTATCTTAATATTACTCAATTCAGAAATACTTTATATAGTATTTCCTTTTATCAAATTACTATCTTTAGTAATTTCCTTTTTGATTATTACTTTTTACAGTATTATCTTTTACTACATTACTTATTTCAGTATTTCTCTTTGAAGTATTACCACTATCAGAAGTACTATCTTAGACAGCTACCTTTATAGCAGTACTATCTGATTTCTTATATAAATACCCCCCTCAGTTTTTATTTGAATAAATGGAAGTTCAATAGCAGTGCATACTCAAGATCTCTTTAAGAGCTAAAGATTTCACCCCCCTTCTATACACATCAAGAGTGCTAAAAGACTATAAGTCTGAAAATTATAATTAATATTCTTATAAAGAAACAAAGTACTTTCAATACCTTAGAAACCTTGCGATGTACTCGGAGATTTCTAAGTCCAACATAGATTAGTATCATCAGACGCTTCCTCACAGGCAGTTTAGAAGAAACCACCTTACAACTTAGTAGCAGTGGTAATAAAAAACTGTTATAATAATCAGAAACATACTACTAATATTTTTACAAAGGCCTAGAATTACTAATTCCTTTTTAGATACAATTGATGTACTCAGAGTACTACTAAAAACACCACACACATCTTACTTCCAACAGCCAGAGAGGCTATATACATCATGGAATCCTTCAAGTGGATATAATATCAGCAACTACTACAAAGTACTGATTCAACAACAGTAGCTCGTTTATGAGGTAAAACCTATCTTGAACTCTATAATAAACTTTTAGAAGAATTCAAAAACCCTCTTACAACTGAAGCCTACTTTGAAGCATTTCAAGATTTTCTCTATAAAAACATCAAAGGAGATTGTAATATTGTTTTCATTATATGAGCTGAACACCAATTCACCAACCTCACATCTACTATACAAAGATATAATAATCGCCAAGTCATCAAAGAGTGGATTACCAACTTGCTATTTGATTACTCAATATACCAAGGTACTGTTTACTACTGAATTGCAAATAGATTATTTAAGAAATTAGTAGCAGAAGATCTCACACGATTTGCTGAAATAACACTATTAGGATCAACTGTACCTATTATACTACTATCTATTGTGACAGAACATTTTGTAATGATATACAATTTGATCATATGAGATCACAAGTCATGTGACTTGCAATAACGCTGAGACTTGAAGCATTGCTGAGACTTATAGCATTGCTGAGATCCATAATCACACTATAACCTAAAATAGTATTTCGATCTAATATATTATTTCATCGCCCAATTGCATTATAACCTGATATGTCATTTTTATTATATCTTAGCCAATCAATTTGTACCTTATATTTAGCCGAGCCAATCAGAAATTCAAGTAGTAACCTGGGTAGCTGCCTATATAGTACCTTGTAATTTCTTATAAATACCCCACTTATAATTATCAATAAAATTCGGACTGCAACAAGCTAAGGAAGCTTACAACAGATAACCCGAGGAATACTGAAGCCTTACTCAAGGAGTAAGCAATTGAGATAGTTTCGAGATTCTAACAGATATACTTTATTCGATCAAATTCTTGCTAGTTAACACCTACATCGACACATACCCTTCTTAAAATGCTACCGCATAAACCACTAAGACCCCTAAAAACATATTTTCTGCACTTGCTCAATCCTGAGTATTTCGCTGTTAATATATTTTAGTCCACCACAATTGGTGCCGACTGGCAGGAAATCAATTGACACCTCAACTGATTTGTTACCTATATTGCATAACCAAACTTACCAAAACCCATAGTGGAAGACAAAAGTAAGAATGGCACTACCACCGCCACCGCCTGTATTACTATAACTATCTAGGAGAAGACTTCAAGAGGACGAAGAAACCATGGTAGATAGACTACCTACTTTTTATGGATATACCAAGGAATATGTTCGAGAATTCCTAGATGATTTGGAAAGCTACTTCACAGCCAAAGGAATGGTCAGCACCTGATGGTTACCTATCCTGGCCACCCAACTCAGAGGACCTGCAAGAGAAGCATACTGTGTGGCCCTAACAGATGCAACAGCCACTGGACTAGGAGGATTAATCCTCGCAGCCACAGCAGCAGCTGGAAATGCACCCACTGCTGCAGCATTAGCCACCGCTCATTGGGATGTTACAAGAGCTTGGTTAGAAGAGAAGTACTTTACTGAACAGAAGCAGGAATCAATCAAAGAACAGCTATTCAATATGAAGATGTCAATCAATCAGTGCCCAGAAGATTGGGTTACTATCATCGATCAGTACATGCAACTCTGTGGAGAAACCAGCTAGGTTGTATGAGAAATGGTATTTATGAATGGCTTACCTGCAGATTTCCAGCGCCATATCAAGAGGTTTGGCCCTCGAAGAATGGAAGAGAAAGTCAGAATGGCACAGGCCTTTTGGGATACCGAAGCAGGATATTCGGCATCCCTATATAATAAGTTACTACAAGATTTACGTAGGAAATTCAGCACTAGAATACCCATAGTGCAAATGGTATCTGCATCAGCCGAACCACCTGAAGAGGATACTATTAAACTAACAGTTATAGCAAAAATGGGAAAGATAACTCATGAGGATGAAATAGAGAAGATTACCAAGATGTTCTCAGAAATGACAGCACATATAGCTAATCTTGAAGCCAAGGTAATCTGCCAGAATAGACAACCAAGAGGAACCTTTGTGGCCAAAGAACACAACAAGACCGAGATAAATTGCTTCCTCTACGGAAGATGGGGTCACTTTGTCAAAGACTGCCGAACTAGAAGTTGGAAGGAAGGACAGGAGAGAGAGGAAGTAAAGAAGGCTGACCATGCTAATGTAGTGCAAGAAATCGAAGAAGAAGATGAAGAATTTAGCGAAGAATATCTGGAAGTCTACCCTGTCGAAGCAGTTAGCCGCACTACCACTAGGAAGACTCCCTACCCAAGAAAGAAGCTGACCCAGGAACCTGAAGTGGTTATCGAGAAGCCTAAGAAGCCAACACAAAGGCAACAGTTGAATGAGAATCAATGGGACAAAGCCTTCAAACAAATAATGCAAACTGGCGAGACAGTTACCTCTGTTGAAATTTGATCTTCAAATGTATGTTTTGGAGTAAAAGAGTGCAATTGGCTCATGAAGCCAATATGTGTGTATTTATTAATGCTAAATTATGATTGGTTGATACAAAACAAAGATCGTCTAAGCCACGATTGAGTGACGTAACGATCGATCATTGATAGGAGAGAGAGATATAATAAGCTAATAATTTCAACACTCCCCCTGCTTGATATATCTTGATAAAAAGAAATAAATAAATAAAATAAAAATAAAAGAATAAAAATAAAATGTTCAACTGTACATCACGAATGGCATCTATGAAGTACATTTACTGCAAATAACTATATGTAAAATACTACTTGAGTAATAAGAATGACGTGATAAGGAACATAAAAGTTTTAGAATAAAAGAGTTAGTTATGTAAGCCCATTTTTGCAATCAATGTTTCAAGTCTTGGTCGTGCAAGTGGCTTGGTTAATGCATCGGTGATCATTTCATCTATTGCTATGTAAACGATATCTATTATCTTTAATTCAACTTTCTCTCGAATAAAGTGATGTTGAATGTCAATATGCTTTGATCGAGCATAATTAATTGGATTTTTGGCGAGGGCGATTGCTGATTGGTTGTCTTCAAATAAGGTTGTTGCACAATTTGGCAAATATCCTAGCTCATCCAATAGGGTGCATAGCCAAATGGCTTCTTTTATCACATATGCTAATGCCATATATTCTACCTCAGTTGTTAATAGGGCAATAGTTGGTTGGCATTTGCTTGACCAGCTGATGGCTCCTTCTGATAGGTTGAAAATATAGCCTGTAGTTGATCGTCATATGTTAATGTCTCCTCCCCAGTTGGCATCACTGAAACTGATCAGTCTTAGATCCTGATCACGTCTAAGGCATAGCTTATAATTGGCTGTTCCTTTAATATATCTTAATAATTGTTTGAGAGCGTGGTGATGTTCTTGCATTGGATTGGCCGAAAATTGACTAATGATGCTGACAGCAGCAGCTAGATCAGGTCTCATCCCAATTATCAGGTACATTATGCTACCAATCATTTGTCTGAATAGACTTTGGTCTGCGGATTTTCTCCCTTTAGCTTTGAGTTGAATGGATGGATCAAGGGGTGTACTGATTGACTTGGCGTCTGTCATGTTAAACCTTGTAATGATTTGATTGGTGAAGTGACTTTGATCAATTGTGATCGTGTGTGTTTTTCGATCACATATGACTCGAATACCTAAAAAATGTTTAATTTTGCCACAGTCTATCATATCAAATGTGTTGCTAAGTTCCGCCTTGAATTTGTTCATTGTTTCTATCAAATCAGCCAGAATTAGTAGATCATTGACATATATGGCAATAATTATCAGTGATTGATCTTCTTATCTCCTTCTTAGATAGATGCTGTGATCTGATTGTAGTCTTGTAAAATTTGATTGGCTGAGGTAGTTATCAATCTTCTGATTCTACATACAAGATGATTGCTTTAGTCCATATAGTGATCAATTGAGCTTACATATAGCTCTTGGTGACAGCTCCAATTAGTTGATTTCTTCAGGTACTATCATATAGATCTCTTCATCAAGATCGCTGTTCAGGAATGCAGTTTTTACATCCATTTGGTGAATTTCTAAGTTTAGAGTTGCTCCAATCGATAAAAGTGCTCTGATCGATATGAATTTCGCCACAGAAGCAAATGTTTCATTGTAATCAATTCCTTGCTGTTGTGAATATCCCTTGGCCACTAATCTCGCCTTGTACCTGGCAACCGATCCATCAGTGTTGAGCTTCTTTTTAAATACCTATCTGCATCCAATCGGCTTGCGTCCCGCAGGCACCTCAGGTACAATTGTCCACGTGTCATTATTCTTAAGTGATTTAAGCTCTTGATTGATTACTTCCTCCCAAAGCTTTGCATCAGGCAGAGAAATTGCCTCTTTGTAGGTCATTGGGTCATTAGTTGATTCAATTAAATTAGCTTCTGATATGCAATCTTGCCAAATTTGTAGAGCTTCAGTGTCGATCAATTGTTCGATTAGTTCCCAGATGTTGTCATCATCATCATAGCCTAGCCATTTAACCAGATATTGCCTTTTTTCATCAATCTTGCATTCTCCGATGATTGCTTCAATGATATATTCTTGATCTTCTGGGTTGATGATTGTTGGGGATTTTAATATAATAGATTCATCGAATGTGACATCGCAGCTGATCTCTATCCTCCTATTGGTTGGATCCCAGAGCCTGTATACCTTCTTTTCATCATGATAGCCAATCATTTTAAGCTTTTTGGATCGGGGTGCCAGCTTCGACCTTTTTCCCTTGCGAATATACATATATGCGTCAGCCCATATGACACGCAAGTTACTGATATCAGGCTTGTAACTGTGCCATAATTCAAATAGTGAAGCACTCTCCTTATTGGCTCGCATTGGCAATCAGTTGTGTAAATATGTAGTACTTGCAGCAAGTTCTGCCCAAAGTTCGTCAGGTATACTGGCAGTAATTTTAACTGCCCAGATTGACTCCATCAATGTCCGGTTATATCGTTTGGCTACACCGTTTTGTTGCAGCATGTCCAGCATCATCATTTCGTGATGAATTCCATTTTTGATTAAAAATTTGTGTATCTCGGTGTTTACATACTCTCCTCTTCCATCTGATTGGAGAATCTTGAGTTTTCGGCCCGATTGTGTCTCGGTGAATGCCTTAAATATCCAGAATTAATCAAATGTATCACTTTTGTTGTTAATAAAATATATTATGACGTAGCGAGTGGCATCATCAATGAATGTTAATATATATTTTACTCCATTAACTGATGGCATAGGCATTGGCCCACACAGATCTGAGTACACCCTTCCAATAGGCTCCATCAATTGATTTTTTACGTATCCAAATGGCTTATAGTGCGACTTTGCGTGTTCACACTCGGTGCATATTTTGATTTGTCTGGTTGACAGCTGCACATCTTTGAGCCCTGTGACAAATTTATTGATTGATTGCAGAGTATTTCAGCCTAGATGACCTAGTCGGTGATGCCATAATGTATAGTCATCGATCTTGGAATCGGTGATGTTTGCTTCTAGTTTTAGCTCCAGTGATGTCGATAAATGAAATAGGTCACCATCGGCTTGTCTGATTTTAATTTCCTTGTGATCTGTGCCAATTTTAATTACTGATCTGTCGCTCTTAAAGGTTATGTCATTTCCATCACATATTAATGCCTATATAGATATTAAATTTCTAGTAATCTCCAGTACATATAAGATATCCCATAATTTCAGCTCATCGTTGAGCTCAATTGTCCCAACATGCATCGTGCATAATTTCTTGTTCCCTACACACGTGACCAAGCCATCGTGCTCAGCCACCATCTTGAAAAGCTCTAATTGGTTGAACATATATTGCGCCCAAATCGATGATGACGCCAATTGCCAGATTTGCTTCAGCTTTTGGTTTAGTCTTTTCTTTTTCTTTTTCTGTTTTTACCCAATCATTGAATTTGTTGCATTGAAATATTCCATGTTCTCCCTCACAGACATAACATTTCCAAGGGTATCCCCGAAAATTCCTGTCTTGATTGGCTCCGTGATCGCCACCTCGGTCACCTCTGTCATTATAACCTCCTCGATTGTTTCCGTTATCGTTGTTATAGCCTCAGCTTTGTCCGGCACTTCCGCCTCGGTTATTACAACTGCCGCCTCGGTAGCTGCCTCGGTCACCGCCTCGGTATCCACCTTGGTCGCCACCTCAGTAGCCACCTCGGTCTGTTGCATAGGCTTCATCA
Source organism: Endogone sp. FLAS-F59071 (assembly GCA_003990785.1). Taxonomy (NCBI): domain Eukaryota; kingdom Fungi; phylum Mucoromycota; class Endogonomycetes; order Endogonales; family Endogonaceae; genus Endogone; species Endogone sp. FLAS-F59071. Next base: position 12,239 of record RBNK01000338.1, on the reverse strand, counting down.
CACCTTTGTTTATTATCCGGGTCAAACCTGATGCATGCGAGTTGTAAAGCCTCCAGTGTTGTCGGCATATTCTTCCATGCAAGTATTAATTCCCGGTACCTGGGGCTTAGACCCTGGAGATATTGCAGTATAGCTTCTGTGTCGGTCATATCTTTGATTTGCGCCATAATTTGGTTGAATGCATCATTATAATCTTCGATCGATCCCTTTTGTTTCATTATCGCAAGCTTATCATGCATTCATAACAATTGTTCCATTAGTGCATATTTTTGTATCATAGCCTCTTTAAGCTCATTCCATGAATCAAATTCTCTTGATGTATTCATGTGCCTCCATAACCACATTCTAGCATTGCCTGTAATTTTACTAATCGCTGCGTTGACTTCCTCCTTTTGTACTGATAGATTGGTGCTGGTGATAAATTGCTCTATAGCATCAAAGTAATTGAACAATCTGGGTGCGCCTCCTGATCCATCAAATTTGTTGATTGATCTCAGATACTTCTTCACCAGATCGTTAAGCTTTGTTGATGTTGTTGGTGATGGTGATGGTGATTGTAGTATGTTGCCTTCTATAGCTGCATTCTGATTGGTTAGCGTGCTAGGTGATGCATTTGTTTTGTCGATTTTTGCCATCAATTCGCCCATTAGGGTTGTCAGCATGTCTAATTTATCTTCCTGATTTCTGATCATTATAGCCATCTGTTCCTGTTGATCGAGGCTAAATGCAATATTGCTCTGATGGTTGCTATCCAATCCTTCATTGTCATTAAGGGTTTAGTATCTGTTGTCTGTTTTTGATTTAGACCACAATCTTGTCGATCTTGTTGCTAATGACAATGATATGTATAGATTGTCCATTTCATTGTGTCACGTCGTTGAAAGAATGCTATGTCGTTATGTATTGTTTATCGTGTTGCTTTATTGCAGTGTCATTTGTCGCATTGTTTATTGCATTGTTTGATGCATTGTTTATAATGTTAAATAAACACTTACAGTAATCGCAGTTATAATTGCGTAAATGCTATAATTACATAGATCTCAGGTTGTTGAGTTATAATTCGAGCGGCTCGGGGCTCATAACCTGTTGAAATTTGATCTTTGAATGTGTGTTTTGGAGTAAAAGAGTGCAATTGGCTCATGAAGCCAATATGCGTGTATTTATTAATACTAAATTATGATTAGTTAATACAAAACAAAGATCGTCTAAGCTACGATTGAGTGATGTAATGATTGATTATTGATGGGAGAGAGAGATATAATAAGCTAATAATTTCAATAACCTCAACTACTAGAGACAAAGAAATGACGGATCAGGAAGAAAATAAGGAGAAGAAGCCCAGGAGGGTTAGAGAATTTGAGTATGACCCGTGGCAAGACATTGCCAGCCAGAAGGTCAACATTACCTTCAAACAACTCTTCCAGATCACACCATCGACGAAGCAGAAGATGAAAACGCAAATTACAGAAACCAAACCAACCATCCGATTCGAGGAAGTCAACACCGCCAAAGAACAAGAGGAGTGAACCTATACCTCATCCGCCTATGCACAATGCAACATTGGAGGATTAGCATGCTCAGTTATCATTGACACTGGAGCAGGAGTCAGCATCATTGCCAAGCATTTCCTAGACTGCCTAGGATGGGATATTGATGAACCCACCACCTCTACTTTGGTCATCACAAGTGGAAAAAGCAGCATACCTTTAGGAGTACTCCGAGAAGTACCGGTTCAGTTTGGAACAGAAATAATTCCCGTCAGAATGGTTGTTACTGATGCACAGTTCTACAATGCCATCTTGGGCAACAGCTGGTTAAAGAAAGCTAAAGCAAGAATTGACCTGGATGCACAAAGATTAATTTTCGTCAACCATGGAAGAAAGTTCAGCATACCTCTGGATATTCAGAAAGGAGTAGTACTGAAACTCACCCAGAGACTGGAAGACGAAAGTGACATAGATGAAGAAATAACCCCCAGACAGGCACACCTCAACTTGGTAGAAGAAGAGGAAGCAAACATAGTAATCCATAGTGAATATCACCGCCTGATGCCTCTGGAGAAGAACCAGTTGATTGAATATAACATGAGAAACACTAGATGTCCATTCTGTGAGCAATGTATCTATTGTGCCAAGATGATGTGCACTTGCAGTGATACAAAGTTGATACCTTACAAGGATACTTTGGAGATGCACTTACCAATGGAGAAGAAGATCAGGAAACCAAGACTGTTGCAGACCCACTGAAGGACTCCACCCTCAATGAATCATGGGCCATATAATGGAGGGAATCCTCACCCATTCACAGACAATACTGGAGAAGTATAGAACTGTTTTTGGATGAATATCAGATACATTGGCAAAGGACATCTTTGGGGAAATCACAACATCTACCTGCAAGGATGTTACTGGGATGAAGTCAACCATTATGACCTTTGGGAATGCGAAAACTGGGTCAGATATCTGGACGAACCATACGATATTAATTACCATAGAACTTGGAAGGGACATTATGATCGAGAATAGAAACAGATGATACCCGAAGAAAATGAAGATGAGGAAGTATCTGAGGATTGGAGCAATGAGGTTTACACTACTCAGACACCTATTGAAGTCAGAGCCTTATTCCAAGAAGATGATGAAGATGATGGACCTACTCTAATTGAAGAAAGCGACTCAGACTTGGAAGAAGAAATCATTGCACTTAAGGAAATAATTCACCTCGACGAACGTATCAGCATGCGCTATTGGTAGTAGAAGGACTTGTAGCAGAACCTACCTCAGGATACAACTTACAAACAGTGGAAGGAATCAAATGTCCCCACCTTTGAAGAAGTATTCACAGTTGAGGAAAAGGACATAGCAACTCGAGTCAAGAAATTGACAGAAAGCACAATCATATCAAAGAGGAAAACTGAAGGAGCCACAGGTTATGACCTATATGTAGATGAAGACTACACCCTAGAACCAAAATCATCAGCCTTCGTAAAAACCAGAATTGCTATCGCCCTACCACCCGGACAATATGTACAAGTATGGGCAAGAAGTGGACTCTACCGCAATTCTGGAATAAGAGCTTTCTCTGGATTAATAGATGAAGACTATAGAGGAGAAATTGAGGTTAGACTAGTAAACCATAACCACAGTCAATTCAAAGTATACCAAGGTGATTGGATCGCCCAAATGGTGATTATTAAATGTGAACAGCAACCTTTGAAAGAAGTAGAAAACTTAGAAGAAACACGATGTAGAAGGAAAGGATTTGGATCAACTGGACAAGCAAATGTGATAATGGAAAGACTGAATAACCAGGAGAGCACTAAGAAGCACATCTACTCTCTCAACGAAAATCTGTTACCAAACTAGAAAAAGCAGTTATAAGACCTGCTGAAGGAGTATGAGGATATCATCATGATCAGTTTCAAGGACCTACTGGACCAGGCTTTCTTCATGCACCATATCGACACAGAAGATGCCAAACCCATCAAACAAGCACCCTACAGATTGCCAGCCAACTATCATGACTTTGTATGAAAGCATATTCAAGAGCTATTGGAGTCAGAAGTAATTGTATGATCAAAAAGCCCTTGGGCATCACCTATCAGCATAGTACCAAAGAAAGACAGACAGAGAATGGTTATCGATTATCGCAAATTGAACTCAGTCACCAAGAAGCACATATACCCAATTCCGCACTCAGAAGACTTATAAAACATGTTGAAAAAGGCGCAAATCTATTCAACCTTGGACCTATGAGCAGGATATAACCAAATCGGAATGACACTGGAAGCATAGGAGAAATCAGCATTTGTTACACCATTCAGACAGTACGAATTCACAAGAATGTCCTTTGGACTTTGCAATGCACCCGCCACCTTTCAGGCTACAATGAACGAAATCTTCTATGATTTGATTGGACATGGAGTGATTGTATATATCAATGACATCAACATCTATACAGAGAACTTTGCAGAATACATGATGATCTTGAAGGAAGTATTTGAACGACTCAGAAAACATGGACTAAGAATCAAGCTAACAAAATGCTACTTTGAACAGAAGAAAATTGAATATCTCCAATTTATAATTGATGGAGGAGAAATTCACCCAGACCCAAAGAAGATCGAAATCATCAAGGCCTTCTCAACCCCGCAAGATAAGATGACCCTACGAGGATTCTTAGGACTGGTCCAGTTCTATAAAAGGTTTATCCCTGGTTACTCTGAAATTGCCACACCCCTGCATATGTTGCAAAGAAAAGGAAGAGCATAGGAATGGATGTCAGCCACACAAACTGTCTTTAACCTAATCAAGGAAGCACTTACCTATACACCAGTTATGGCAAGACCGGACCTCACAAAAGCATTCAAGCTGTATATGGATGCATCGTCATTTGGACTCGGAGCAATCCTGGCACAAGATGACAAAGATGGAGAGCATGTGATTGCTTATGCAGGACAAGCCACCTATGGAGCAGAACCTTCCTACGGAGCCACCCAACTGGAATACGTAGCAGTTGTTTAGGCTGTACAATACTTCCACCACTTCCTGATTGGAAAACAGTTCACCCTGATAACAGACTACTCAGCCCTCAAATGGCTTTAGAATAAACCGAACCTGACAGGAATGTATGCATGATGGCTAGCTATACTGCAGGAGTACGACTTCATAACGCAATACAGAAAAGGATAGAATCATCAGAATGTGGACACCCTCTTACGCCTACCCTAATTTATCCGAGATTGACACCCCAAACCAAAAAGAATATACCTACCCAATGAACACTGAACTCTATAATGGATATTTGGATTACCTCAGTAACCTAACCTTTACTGGGATGATGAATGAAAATGATCAACGACTTATATGGACAATGGCACTCAACTATTTTATCAAGAATAATATACTTTACTGACAATACAGAGAACAGACATGACTTGTAGTTCCTGAACACAAAAAGCAGATGGTACTCCAGGCCTCTCATGATCATCAGCTTGCAGGACACATGGGCGTAGACAACACATATCAACGATTATTAGAAAATTACTATTGGAAGAACATGTATGAAGACATTAGAGAATATATCAGGAGATGTGACACTTGCCAGAAGAGGTGCCGAGGAAAGGAAGTCAAGACCTTACAACCAATTGTATCTGGAAGACCCTTCGAACATATTGAAATAGACATTGTTGGACTACTACCAAGAACACTCAGAGAGAATTGATATATCGTAGTGGCAGTAGATTATCTGATCAAGTACCCTGAAGCAAGAGCCTTGCCCCTTGCAGATGCCCTTAATATTGCACCTTTTATCTACGAAGACATTATCTGCTGCCATAGAATACCTTATGAAATGACCTCCGATCAAGGAACTGAATTTATTAATGAATTCATGCAGATATTGATATAACACTTCGGGATCCGCCAGATAAAGACTACTACCTACCATCCCCAAGGAAATGGACTTACTGAACGGACGAATCAAATCATCAAGAACACGATTGCTAAAGTAGTACAATCATAAGGTGGAGATTGGGACTTGTACCTACCTTCCATCTTATTTGCACTATAAACAATGAAATAAGAGATAACAAAGTTCACCCCTTTTGAGCTCACTTATGGAAGAAAAGCTCATCAGCTAGTAGACTAAGTAATGACTACTCCGGAACCCAGCCACATCTCCTAGGAAACACAAATCGAGCATCGTGTAACAAAGGAAATTCAAAAATTACACAACATCCGAAACAAGGCAAGAGAATTTATTGCCATTGCACAAGATCGACAAAAAAAGAATTATGACAAGGAACACAAGGAAACCAAGAGATTAAAGATTGGTAACCAAGTCTTACTATACTGAAACATAGTAGAGTCCTCCTGGTTAGCAAAATTGGACCCAAAATGGGAAGGACTATACTATATTGCTAGTATAAAAGGAACTATGTATCAGTTACGAAAAATAACAGGAATGATCTTACCCTATACTATCCACCGAAACCACCTCAAGAAATATCATACCTCATTGAAACAACTTTCATGAAGTCCGAGTCAGTGTAAGAGTGATATATATAAAAAGTAGCAACAAATACTTGCAGAAACATAACAAACAACCATGCCTGCCATTAGCTGCCAAAACCAGAGGACTCAAGAGCCTTATCCGACTCAACTGCAGCAAAGAAATACTGCCAGACGTTCAACACCACTTTGACCAAACTATGAACAAATCAAGAACATAGTGGAGAATGCAATCATCAACTGACATAATGAACCAGTACTACTACATACAAGAGTGACCCAGGAGGACACTATTGAAATGGTAGAACTTGCAAAGGGAAATATCAACATTTACCAATTTCACAATACCGCCGAACAATTCAGAAGTTATTATCAAATGGGATATGCCTTACAGTTAAGACAGGAAAATCATCAAGAAACAACAGAACAAGAATCCACCAGAATTCTGAGATTAAACTGCTGGGAAAGGCGCATAGCTAGAAGGACCTTCAAAGTATTCCAATACTGGCCTTCCGCATTGAAACATCTTGGTAACTTAAGCCCACACCAATGGGAACACTTATGAAATGAAGAAGAAGAAACTCTGTTACTCCATCTCCTGGAAAATTACCCAATGGATAACAACCGCTTGGAAGAAGAAACCAATACTTCCTTATCAGGATCAGATACAGAAGAAGACGTAGGCACCACCGACATTGTAGGCACCGCCAACATCATAGGCACTGCTGACATCGTAGGTACCGCCGACATCATAGGCACCGCTGACATCGTAGGCACTGCCAACATCGTAGGCACCGCCGACATCATAGGCACTGCCGACATCTATAATATAGATTTTATTAACACATTATTTGACTTCTAAATTAGTAACCAATATTCCGAGTAGTAATATGGGCAGCTACCCATATAGAACCTCGAGAATTTGTATAAATATCCCTCAAATCTTTATTCAATAAACCTCAGTTCAATAGCAGTACACACTCAAGATCCCTTTGAGAGCTAAAGATCTCACCCCCCTTCTACATACATCAAGAGCGCTAAAGACTATAAGTCTGAAATTCACAATTAATAATCCTATAAAGAAACAAAGTACTTTCGATACCTTAGAAACCTTGTGACGTACTCGGAGATTCCTAAGTCCAACGCGGATTAGTATCATCAGACGCTTCCTCACAGGCAGTTTAGGAGAAACCCCCCTTACAATTTGGTAGCAGCGGTAACAAAAAACCGTTATAATAATCAGAAACATACTACTAATAATTTTACAAAGGCCTAGAATTACCAATTCCTTTTAGACATGACCGACATACTCGGAGTGCTACTAAAAACACCACACACATCTTACTTCCAACAGCCAGAGAGGCTACATACATCACGGAACCCTTCAAGTGGACACAATATCAGCAACTGCTATGAAGTACTGATTCAACAACAGTAGCTCGTTTACGAGGTGAAACATACCTTGAACTCTACAATGAACTTTTAGAAGAATTCGAAAACCCTCTTACAACTGAAGCCTACTTCGAAGCATTTCAAGATTTCCTCTATGAAAACATCAAGGGAGATCATGACATTGTTTTCATCACATGAGCTGAACATCAATTCACCAATCTTACAACTACCATACAAGAATATAATAATCGCCAAGTTATCAAAGAGTGGATTACCAACTCACAATTTGACTACTCAATACACCGAGGCACTGTTTACTACAGAATTGCAAACAGATTATTTGAGAAACTAGTAGCAGAAGACCTCACATGATTTGCTGAAACAACACCATTAGGACCTACTGTACCTATCACACCACTATCGATCAAGGAACCTATCAATCTCACAGCATCTACATTCCGACATACACCTAGACCGAGCAAACCAACATTTCGAGAAGTAACCAACATAAGTGACTTACACAAACCTGATACAACTGTCTATCACAAAGCTGATACTGCATTTATTGAAGATGCCAATACAACCGTTTAAAGAATCACACTTGAAGCTGACATACTTGAAGAATCAGAAGACCTCGATTCAGAAGACGAAATACTTGATCATGAAGTCAGAGAATACTTCCAACAAACCGACAGAGGAGAAAACAAACTTCCAACATCACCACTACTTGTACCAACTACATTTACCAATATAATGGCCAACGCCGCAATAGCCGCACTGACCGCACAAGTAGCAGCCTTAACTGTACTTGTAGGATAAGTAGCACAACTCAGTCAGACAACCAAAGCAGTCAACCTACAACCTTTTGATGGAGAAGCAAAAGAAGTTACCGCATTCATATCAGCTGTTGAAGCCAATTACAATGCTAACAGCTGGAATGATGATCAAGTACCAGACGATAGACTCACTAACAATGTCAATCATACACCTGAACAAGTATATGCCAAGTCATATGCACAAGTCAACAAAATTGCTGGATTTCTCAGAAAATCAGCAGCAATCTGGTGGCAAAATCTGCCTAGAAAACCCTTGACCTGGCAAGATACAACTTTTGTAGCAGCTCAAGTAGCTAATGCAGCCCAACCAGGATATCCAAACATTCCCATCCAACAAGATCTTAGATCCTTACTGATTGACAAGTTCCGCAGTAGTGTACATATCGCCGAAGCGAAGAAACGACTAGCCACAGCAAGATTCAACACTGAAGGAAACAAAACCTTTGAAGCTTTCGCTGCAGAAATTGATGCCGATCTCATCATCATTGGGATGCCTTACAATGACGACAATCACATTACTTGTGGTGCATGAGCCGACACCTTATTCAAGACCCTTCCACAGTGGCTTGAAACTCGTATTAAAGAGAGAGGGAGTCCATGTGCTCACGAACAATGGTGTTTCGGCATGGTCATCAAATCAGCATGTACAATTCTATCAGTATAACAAACACGAACAGAAAACAAAAACCACAACTCAGGCTCAAGCAGTAAACCAATAACTGATACTTACCATCGAGGAGGATTTAACCCCCGAGGAGGATTCAGAGGAGGACGAGGAAACTACAACAATAACCCAACATGGCGAAACAATTTCAAGAAGGATGAAAACAAGGATAACTGGAAGAAAACAAAAACTTGCTTCATTGTGGAAGACGTGGACATATTGCATCTGAGTGTAGAAGTACTCATACTGTTTCAGGAGAAAAGATCATGAAGAAAGAAGAAACCAAAGGCACAAGCAAAAGCATGGCTACCGAAGAAGAAACAGATCCAAGAGACATTAGCCGACTGTACGTAATTGAAGAGAAATATGGCCGAGGATACCGCAAGTTGAACAAGCAAGAACAAATCACCCTCATCAATTGGAACATGATGCAAACAAAATACCCATTCTGTGACCAACGCATCTATTGTGCAGAACATATGTGCAACTGTTCAACAACCCACCTCATACCGGAGGAATCCAAAGTAGAAGACTTCCTTACTATCAAAAAGAAGGATTGAAGAATAAAACCGCAACCAAGATGCCGACAGATGCCACCAATGAACAATGGACCCTACCATGGCAAGAACCCACACCTCTACGCCAACAACACTGGAGAAATTTATGATATTTTCTGGAGAAGCTATCAATACGTTGGTAAAGGAAAGTTCTGGGGAGACAAGAAGAGATACGAACAAGGAGTATATTAGGACGAAATCTACCCACAAGATCTTTGGACTGTCCATGACTCATCTACTATCGATGGCAAAGGATGCGACCTAGCCTACAATGGCACTTGGCAAGAACTGGCCAATATTGAAGAAGGAAGGCAAGAAGATGAAGAAGAAGAACAGGAAGAATCATCAGAAGATGAACGACTATATATGATACAAGAAACCAACAACGAAACCAACTTCCTAGTCGAAAAGAAGCACCCGGATGCTATAGTACCTACCAAGGGAACAGCAAACTCTGTAGGATATGATATCTATGCAAACGAAGATACTCTGATCCCACCAGGATCAATTTTTCTGATCAAAACAGGAATCGCCCTAAAGCCGCCAACTGGAACTTATACATAAATCCTGAATAAAAGCAGCAAAATCAAGGAAGGAATCTCGATCAAAGCAGGAGTTATTGATGCAGACTATACTGGTGAAATTATACTTGCAGTCCACAACTTATCAGCTCGCTGCAAATACCGAGTCACCAAAGGAGCCAAGCTAGCACAATTCGTATTCATCAAACTAGACAACTCAGTAACAGCCAAAATTGTAGAACAACTTCTGAAAACTGAACGAGCTGCAGGAGGATTTGGATCAACAGATAAGAAGAAACCTACACTCACCAAAGATGAACGTTGGTACCTGAAAATGGCACAAGGAATAGTACCATATGGATGCTGTCCTCATGGAAACAGAATCTACTGTGCAGACGACGCCTGGAAATACTGGAGTTGCATAGAAGAAAGCAAGCAACCACAGATTCAACAGTTAGCAAAGGAAGAAGAAGAAGCCAAACAAGCACATAAAGCTATAAAATTACCAACCAAGGAGAAGAAAACGGATTGGTCAATCGAAGATACAACAGACATATAGTCTATCGAAAAAACGAAAGTAGAAGATACAAAAGAAAAAGTAGAACATGGAACCTTATCATCACTCGGAAAGAAGACAGAACTTCTCTTCTACAAAGGAACAATGAAGAATAAAACAGTTAATATACTGATCGCCAGTGGAGCAACATGCAATTTTATCAGCAAACAGCTAGCCAATCAACTCAAAGTAATCAAGTCACCTTGCGAAGCAGCAATGATTGTAGAAGTCGCTGATGGAGGAACCCAACGAGTCACCCATACTGCCAAGAACCTTCCAATATCAATTAAATCATACCAGGATGCACTGAATTTCGAAATCATAGGCATACCCGGACCAAGTATAGTATTTGGAAAGAGTTGGCTAGATCAGAAGAACTCTAACATCGACTGGCCAAGTGAAACTATGGAATTTACTCATCAAAATAAGGACATCAAATTGGTTTCCAAATCAAGAAATGGCAAGATCTGACTCTACTCAGCTAAAAAATTTTACCAACATCTCAAAAAAGACGACATAGTTTACTGCTGCATTATCACGGAAAAAGACATTGCTAAAATTACCACCAAAACGGACATAGACATTAATAGCCTAGACATATCTTTACAACCACTTATCACTGAATTTGCAGACTGATTTCCTATAAACTTACCAGAAGGACTACTACCAAAACGAGTATTGATCACCGAATTGACTTAATACCTGGTGCAGAACCACCATTCAAGAAAATTTATCAATTATCCAGACCAGAATTACAAGAACTCAAGAAGACTCTAGAAGAATTAATTGAACGAGGATCTATTCAACCTAGCACATCACCTTTTGGGGCACCTATCATATTTGTCAAGAAGAAGGATGGAATTAGAATGTGCATCGACTATCGACAACTCAACGATATAACTATCAAGAACCAATATGCATTACCCAACATCATGGAATTATTCGACTGACTTAAAGGAGCAACCATATTCTCAGTAATCGACTTACGATCAGGATACCACCAGATCCGCATTGCTGAAGAAAACATTCTGAAAACAGCATTTAGAACTCGATATGGACATTACAAATGGAAAGTCATGCCTTTTGGACTGACAAACGCACCTGCAACATTTCAAGGACTAATAAATGACATATTCAGACCACTACTCGATGAATTCGTAGTTGTCTACATTGATGATATACTGATTTATAGCAAGACAAAAGAAGAACACTTACAACATCTCCGCCAAGTACTGGAGATCCTGAGAAAACATCAGTTATATGCTAAACTCAGCAAATGTAACTTTCTACAAAAAGAAGTTGCATATCTTGGACACCGAATCAATGAACAAGGCATTCTAGTTGACTCTGCAAAAATCAAGGCAATCAGGAAATGGGAAAAACCAATAACAATCAAGGAAATACAATCCTTCCTAGGACTAGCAGGATACTATCGAAGGTTTATCAAGAATTACGCAGGAATTGTAGCATGCCTACATGATCTGACAGTTACAGGCACAAATGTTATTCAAGAATAGAATGACAACCATGACACAGCCTTCGAAACTTTAAAAGAAAAGTTAACAACAGCACCCATCCTCAGAAGCCCAGATCAGAACCTACAATTTGTAGTAACTACTGATGCCTCAGATTATGCAATTGGAGCCGTACTTTCACAAGAAGACCAACCTATCGCCTACTGTTCAAGAAAAATGACATCCGC
>RBNK01000337.1:0-28006 GCA_003990785.1 Endogone sp. FLAS-F59071 | reverse complement strand
AGGCTTCCCAGTCATTCTTGTTCTAAAGAAGGATATAGGACCAAATGGAAAGCATATTGAAGTCAAGCGAATGTGCATAGATTATTACAAGCTCAATATTATTATATTCACTGATGCTTATCTAATCCCAAGGGTAGACACTCTTTTTGATCAAGTGGGATAAGTAACATACTTCATAGCCTTGGATCTATACTCCAAATATCACCAGATTGGAATAACATTCTATGCCATTATTAGATCAGCCTTTGTTACTCCTTTTGGATACTATAAATTTCTCAAGATGCCATTTGGATTATATAATATACTAGTCATCTTTCAGGGAGCTATGAACGAGATTTTCCAAGACCTGATTGGACATGGAGTCATTGTCCACATTGATAATATAACAGTCTATACAGAATCTTTTGAAGAATACAACTGTCTACTAATCATTATCCTATAGAGACTTAGGACTAACAACTTCCATATCAAGCTAAAGAAATATTATATCTGCAAAAGACAAATCAAGTATCTTGAATTCATCTTAGATAGGAATATTGTATACCCAGACCTGGACAAGGTTACAGCAATATAGAAGTTCTCTCAGCTAACATTATAATCAGAAGTTAGAGCCTTTCTAGGATTTATAGGATTTTATTAAAAATTTATTTCATTATTCTCATAACTTACAGTACTTTTATACAATCTAATAAGGAAGAACTAAACCTTCAATTGGAGATTAGCACAGAACAAATCCTTTTTGAAATTTATTAAAAGAATAACTACTATACCAGTTCTCATCTAGCTAGATTTCAATAAGCAATTCATCTTGTACACTGATACATTTAAATTCAGATTAGGAGCTATACTATAACAGAAACATGATAATACGTAAACAATATGTAATTACTTATACAAGCAGAGGTATAAGGAATGTAGAACCAAATTATAGTACAACTTAGTTAAAATGTTTAGCAATTGTTTGGGTGATTAAACACTTCAAGCATTACCTTATCAGAAAAAAGTTCATCCTTATCACTGATCACTTAGCCCTCCTTTAGCTTAAGAACTAACCAAATCTGATAAGAATGTTTGCTAGATAGATGATGATCTTATAAGAGTATAATTTTGACTTGGTCTATAGAAAAGGAAAACAACAACTGGCAGATGTACTCTCACAGACTCATAGCTTTAGATAAATCTAGACAAGATAACTCAAACTCTATAAAAACATAAAGATTACTAAACAATGAGTAGAGAACTCTATATAGCACTTTTAGAGTATTTAAATACTCTAGTAATCTCAGTATTAACTTTAGAAACAGTTAAAATAGAAATCAGAAAAATAGCAACAAACTACTTCATTAATAACAGATTACTATATTGATACAATAAGAAATAATTACCTATCTTAGTAGTACTATAAACCAAAAGATAACAAATTTTGGAAGCAGCATATAATCACCCCCTTTCTAGATACTTTAAGATTAAGAAAATCTTTTATAAATTATCAGAAAAATATTATTGGAAAACAATATATCAGGATGTACAACAATATATCAAACAGTGTGATATTTGTTAGAAAAGAAGAAAAGAAAAGGAAGTCAAACCTCTGGAACTTATACTATCTATAACAGCCTTTGACTATATAGAGATTGATATCATTAGATCTCTGCTTAGAATATTGAGAGGAAACTATTATATTATCATGGCAGTAGATTACCTAACCAAGTAGCTAGAAACTTGAGCTATAGCCCTTGCAGATGCCTTAATAATTGCACCTTTTATATATAAAGATATTATCTATTAATATGGAATTTCATAGCAGCTGACTTCAGATCAGAAGATAAAATTTATTAATGAATTAATTAGCACACTTACTTAGTAGTTCCAAATTAAGCACATTATGATAACAGCATATCACCCTCAAGAGAATAGATTAGTAGAAAGGAATAATTAGATAATTAAGAATATAATAGCAAAACTTATATAAGACTATACAGGAGATTGGGATCTTTATCTCTATAGTGCATTAGTTGCCATATGGATATATACAACCAGAACTACAGAACTCTCTCTATTCTAGCTTACTTATGGAAGAGAAGCCCAAGGACTATTGTAACAAGTTCTAAGTAATACACTTGATAAATAAGGCTTAATAGATTATAGAATCAATCAAGAGATCAAACAATTGACCCAGATCCAACTCAAGACCAAAGATTTTATAATCAAGGCATAGAAGAGATAAAAAAAGAATTATGATAAAGTACATAAGAAGGTTACACTCTTGTACATCAGCAATAAAGTTTTTCTATATTGAAATGTCATCAAAGCTTCTTAATTAGCAAAACTTAAACCATATTGGGAAGGACCTTACCTCATTGCAGATATTTACAAGCCTACTTATAAGTTAAAGAAGCTTACTAGAGCCTTACTACCAAACTCAGTTCATCAGAATTGCTTTAAAAAGTATTATGAACCTTAGAAACATCAGTAGCCTTAAAGTTTAGAGTCAAACTTTCTTTGAGTGGACCAAGATGTAGTGCCTAAAAATAGAATGATGAAATTCATGACACACAGAAGAATTTACCCTTAACTTCCACCCCTGAAACCAGGTACTCAAATCAGGATAGATCTAGGGGTAGATAATATAATTATTAAGAAGATAAGATGATTAAGGGATGAAACAATTACTTAGGGGCTTATACCATATCAGGATAAGGAAAAGATGATCAGGAGTCAAAATATAAAGAAGAAACATTATAAATATCACCCTCATCTAGCTGCACAATCTACCATCAGAAACCTATCTAATTACCAAAATATCTTACTATATAAGATAATATAAGAAGGACTCTAGGACTCCATCTTTCTATATCCAACAAGAGTTACCAGACCTATCAGATAGTGACTTATCAGATGTCCAGATCACAATCAGAAAGAAGGAACACTATACTAGGGAATAGATCTAAGCCATTAAGGAGAAATACTATACAAAGCTGCTCAGGGACCTTATAACAGCTATGAGAGACCTGAAGGATAACAAACCAGTCCAGAAGATCAAGAACTACCTTCAGGAGTTTGATCCCTTAGTCACCATTGATCTGGCAACACAAAACAACCTCCTGATTGATCAAATATAAGACTAATATCATCTAGCCATGACATACCAAAAGAGAGATACTTTCTTTAGGCATTAGGATATACAAACATAGTATAGTAATGGGAGTTTCATATGGAAAGAGTTAGCTGATAGGATAGAGTTCACAAGGAAGACAGTAAAATATTAGAGAAAAGTCTTTTATATGTTTAAATAATAGCTCTAAGTAATCAAACATTTTCCTCCTAGAAATATCTGACTTATTAATTCACTATCAGATGCTTAAGTCCATCAGATGATCCTTAAAGTCATATTGACCTATGGGAGACTGAATATATGAGAAGATTCAGATTATAAGAATAATTAGTATAGAAAATAACCTTGTATCATAACACCAATCATAAATACCTCAATCTATTTTATACTTAGTAGAATATTCTATTCAGATAGTTATCAGGATGACTCACAACTTCTGATTTATTTATTTTTATTATTATTGATGTAATTAGTAAATTTACCTAATAGTTATTTTGTATAAATACTCTTACTCTTTGCTTGGAGAATAAATCAGTTTAGATAGCTTGGAGCTAAAGAAACTTAAGGAAAGATAAAGAGAATAAGAGTCTGGTACTTTAGGTTTGATAAAATACAAGTTTGGTTCTAAAAAGCTTCTCCCATTCACTACTATTATATATCTTTAAGTTACTACTGCAAATACTTACAAAACTCTCTTATCACTAAGCTATATACTCTAAACTACTTAGATATTTCTCTATGTTGGTATCTACTGATATTTGAGTATATTCTTCATTTGAGTCTAGTTCTTAGTCTTAGAAAAGTATCTACTATAGTGTCAATATCTGTATGAATTCATTAATGAATTTAGTCCCTTGATCAAAGGTCATTTCATAAGATATCCTATAATAGTAGATAATATCTTTATAGATAAAGGGTATAATGTTAAGAGTATCTATAAGGAGCAAGGCTCTTACTTTGAAATACTTAGTTAGATAATCTACTGTTACTATAATATATCAGTTTCCTCTAAGTGTTCTTGGTAGTGATCTAATAAAATCTATTCCAATATATTTGAAGGGATCTCCAGATATAATCAGTTATAAGACCTTGACTTTCTTTCCTTGACATCTCTTCTAGCAAGTGTTGCATCTCCTAATATATTCTCTAATATCATTGTATATGTTTTTCCAATAATATTTTTTCTGATAATTACTGATATATATTATCTATGCTTATGTGTTCTACAAGCTGATAATTGTAGAAGATCTGAAGTATTATCTACTTTTTGTATTCAGAAACTACAAGTTATATCTGTCTTCTGTATTATCAATAAAGTATATTATTCTTAATAAAATAGTTAAGTGCCATTGTTTGTATAAGCTGTTGATTATTTTTATTTATCATTCCAGTAAAGGTTAGGTTACTAAGGTAATCTAAATATCTATTATAGAGTTTAGTATCTATTAGGTAGATATATTCTTTTTGGTTTGGAGTATTGATCTTGGACAAATTGGAGTAGGTATAAGAAGGTTTCTACATTCTAATAATTTCATCTTTTTCTGTATTGCATTGTAAAATTATATTTCTATAGTATAGCTAACTATTATATATATATTTCTATCAGATTCAGTTTGTTTTAGAGTTATTTGAGAGCTGAGTAGTTCATTATCAGAGTAAACTACTTTCTGATCAGGAAGTAATAAAAGTGTTATACTGCCCAAATAACTGTTATATATTCTAATTGGGTAGCTCTATATGTAAGGGGGTTTCTCCTAAACCGCCTGTGAGGAAGCATCTGATGATACTAATCCGCATTGGACTTAGGAATCTCTGAGTACATCGCAAGGTTTCTAAGGTATCGAAAGTACTTTGTTTCTTTATGAGTTTGTTAATTGTGAATTTCAGACTTATAGTCTTTTAGCGCTCTTGATGTGTATAGATGGGGGGTGAGATCTTTAGCTCTCAAAAGGATCTTGAGTGTGCACTGCTATTGAACTGAAGTTTATTGAATAAAGATTTGAGGGATATTTATACAAAATTCTCGAAGTGCTATATAGGTAGCTGCCCAGGTTACTACTCGGAATATTGGTTACTGATTTAGAAATCAAATAATGTGTTAATAAAATCTATATTGTAGATGTCGGCAGTGCCTATAATGTCGGTGGTACCTATGATGTCAGCGGTGCCTATGATGTCGGCGGTGCCTATGATGTCGGCAATGCCTATGATGTCGGCGGTGCCTACGATGTCTTCTTCTGTATCCGATCCTGATAAGAAAGTATTGGTTTCTTCTTCCAGACGGTTGTTATCTATTGGGTAATTTTCCAAGAGATAGAGTAACAAGGTTTCTTCTTCTTCATTTCGTAAGTGTTCCCATTGGTGCGGGCTCAGGTTACCAAGGTGTTTCAATGCGGAAGGCCAGTATTGGAATACTTTGAAAGTCCTTCTAGCTATGCACCTTTTCCAGTGGTTTAATTCCAGAATTCTGGCAGATTCTTGTTCTGTTGTTTCTTGATGATTTTCCTGTCTTAACTGTAAGGCGTATCCCATTTGATAATAACTTCTGAATTGTTCGGCGGTATTGTGAGATTGGTAGATGTTGATATTTCTCTTTGCAAGTTCTACCATTTTAATAGTGTCCTCCTGGGTCACTCTTGTGTGTAGTAGTACTGGTTCATTATGTTGGTTGATGATTGCATTCTCTACTATGTTCTTGATCTGTTCATAGTTTGGTCGAAGTGGTGTTGAACGTCTGGCAGTATTTCTTTGCTGCGGTTGAGTCAGATAAGGCTCTTGAGTCCTCTGGTTTTGGCGGTTGATGGCAGGTATAGTTGTTTGCTATGTTTCTGCAAGTGTTTGTTGCTGCTTTTTATATTTATCACTCTTACAACTCTTCCCTCTTTGAAAAAATAGCATCCATGCTATTTCTGTAAGGACTTGTGATATTTTTCCAGTGCTTCATCTGCATTTGTCAGATTGCTAAGTGGTTCTCATGTTGCATCGTGTAAGGGGTATCCTTTCCACTTGATTAGGTATTGCGGTGTCGATCTGTTGCCTTGTTTGGTGATCCGTTGATCTAAGATTTCTTCTACTTCAAATTCTTCTGTGTCATTGACCAAAATTGGTGTGGGTGGTATGACTTGTCTGTCCAGAAATAGATCGTCATTATTTGGTGTGTAACATTTCAGTAGTGATACATGAAACACAGGGTGAATCTTCATTGTTGATGGTAACTCCAGTTTGTAAGCAACAGCTGATATTTTTGCGATAATCTTGAATGGTCCGAGAAACTTGTTCTGAAGTTTCTTTGAAGGTTGATTAGATAACTGTCATAATGTGATATGTCTTGAGGACAGTAAGACCATTTCGTCTATCTCAAATGATTCTTCACACCTTTTTTCGTTTGCGTATCTTGTCTGTTGTACTTGTGCTTCACGAATTGCATCTTGTGCCTTGGTCAGTAGGTTGGTCATTTATGTAGTGAAGTCATCAACAGCTTGTACTGTTGATTCGACCTTTTCCAGTAACAAAGTTGCTGGTGTCAGTGGGTGGTAGCTATAATTTAGGAAGAATAGCGATAGTTTCATTGACTTTTGCTGAGCATTATTGTATGCGAATTCAGTGGCAGTCAAGTGTTCATCCCAATCATTCTGTCGATAGTTGACATATGTTCTGAGCATCTGTTCCAATGTCTGATTCATGCGTTCTGTTTGTCCGTCGGTCTGTGGGTGAAATGCGGTTGAGAGCGCTATTTTTGTTCCAAGTGTTTTGAATAGCGATTGCCAAAAGTTGCTTGTAAACTTTGGATCTCGGTCGCAGATAATAATTCGTGGTAATCTATGTAGACGAAAAATATTGTCAAAAAATATTTTTGCTATGTCTGATGCAGTATCAGTTGTCCTACTTGCAACAAAGTGAGTTTGTTTGCTGAGTTGATCGACGAAGATGGTTATCGCGTCTTTCCCTGATATTGTTTTTGGCAGTTGGACAATGAAATCCATACTGATTTGTTCCCATTTTTCGGCAGGTACAGGTAGTGGTTGTAATAGTCCAGCGGGTGATTGTCTGAGTGTTTTGTTATGTTGACAAGTGTCACATGAAGCTATGAAGCTCTTAGTGCTTATAAACATTTTCGGCCAGTAAAAGTTTCTGGTGAGTGCTTCGTAAGTTTTATCAAATCCGAAGTGGTCTGCTAAGGGTATATCATGGTGTTCTTGTAGAATCTTGACATGAAGATTTGATGGTATGAAGAGTCGATCTTCATAATAGAGGTTGTTGTTTCGGATCTTGAATTTGTTTGTCGTATCCAGTTTGGTCTTGAGTTCTTCTATGATTTTCTGTGCTTCTTTGTCTAACTGAACTTCTTCTTGAATTTCTTGTATCCAGTTGTCTGTGATTTCGATGATAGCTTTGATTTGTTCATCCTCCTGTTGTTGGCGAGATAATGCGTTGGCTACCATATTAAGCTTTCCGGGTTTGTAGATTATTTCGAAGTGATAGTTGTTGAGGTGATCTATCCATCGCGCTTGTCGGGTGGAGAGGGTTGGTTGTTTGTTCAGATACTTGAGTGATTCATGATCTGTATAGATCAAGAATTTGTTGCCTATCAGGTAGTATCTCCAGGCCTATGTTGCATCGATTATTGTGAGTAACTCCTTTTCATGAACAGGGTAGTTTCTTTCTGCAGATGTCATTTTTCTTGAATGGTAGGTGATAGGTTGGTCTTCTTGTGAAAGTACAGCTCCAATTGCATAATCTGAGGCATCAGTAGTTACTACAAATTGTAGGTTCTGATCTGGGCTTCTGAGAACAGGTGCAGTTGTTAACTTTTCTTTCAAAGTTTCGAAGGCTGTGTCATGGTTATCATTCCATTCTTGAATAACATTTGTGCCAGTAACTGTCAGATCATGTAGGCATGCTACAATTCCTGCATAGTTCTTGATAAATCTTCGGTAGTATCCTACTAGTCCTAGGAAGGATTGTATTTCCTTGATTGTTGTTGGTTTTTCCTATTTCTTGATTGCCTCGATTTTTGCAGGGTTAACTAGAATGCCTTGTTCATTGATTCGGTGTCCAAGATATGCAACTTCTCTTTGTAAAAAGTTACATTTGCTGAGTTTAGCATATAACTGATGTTTTCTTAGGATTTCTAGTACTTGGCAGAGATGTTGTAAGTATTCTTCTTTTGTTTTGCTATAGATCAGTATGTCATCAATGTAGACAACTACGAATTCGTCGAGTAGTGGTCTGAATATGTCATTCATCAGTCCTTGGAATGTTGCAGGTGCATTTGTTAGTCCAAAAGGCATGACTTTCCATTCATAATGTCCGTATCGAGTTCTAAATGCTGTTTTCGGGATGTCTTCTTCAGCAATGCGGATCTGATGGTATCCTGATCATAAGTCAATTACCGAGAATATAGTTGCTCCTTTGAGTCGGTCGAATAATTCTATGATGTTGGGTAATGCATATCGGTTTTTGATAGTTATGTCATTGAGTTGTCGATAATCAATGCACATTCTGATTCCATCCTTCTTCTTGACAAATATAATAGGTGCTCCAAAAGGTGATGTACTAGGTTGAGTAGATCTTTGTTCAATTAATTCTTCTAAAGTCTTCTTGAGTTCTTGTAACTCTGGTCCGGATAATTGATAAATTTTCTTGAATGGTGGTTCTGCGCTAGGTATTAAGTCAATTCGGTGATCGATACTTCGTTTCGGTAGTAGTCCTTCTGGTAAGTTTATAGGAAATCGGTTTGCGAATTTAGTGATAAGTGGTTGTAAAGATATATCCAGGCTATTAATATCTATGTCCGTTTCGGTGGTAATTTTAGCAATGTCTTTTTCCATAATAATGCAGCAGTAAACTATATTGTCTTTGTCGAGATGTTGGTAGAATTTTTTAGCTGAGTAGAGTCAGATCTTGCCGTTTCTTGATTTGGAGACCAATTTGATGTCCTTGTTTCGATGAGTAAACTCCATAGTTCTGCTTGGCCAGTCGATGTTAGGGTTCTTCTGGTCTAGCCAGCTCTTTTCAAATACTATACTTGGTCCGGGCATGCCTATGATTTCGAAATTCAGTGCATCCTGGTATGATTCGATTGAGATTGGAAAATTCTTAGTGGTATGGGTGACTCGTTGGGTTCCTCTATCGGCAACTTCTACAATCATTGCTGCTTCGCGGGGTGACTTGATTACTTTGAGTTGATTGGCTAGCTGTTTGCTGATAAAATTGCATGTTGCTCCACTGTCAATCAGTACATTGACTGTTTTGTTTTTCATTGTTCCTTTATAGAAAAGAAGTTCTGTCTTCTTTCCGAGTGATGATAAGGTTCCGTGTTCTACTTTTTCTTCTATTTCTTCCACTTTTGTTTCTTCGATAGACTATATGTCTGTTGTATCTTTGATTGACCAATCCATTTTCTTCTCCTTGGTTGGTAATTTTATAGCTTTGCATACTTGTTTTGCTTCTTCTTCCTCCTTTGCTAATTGTTAGATCTGTGGTTTCTTGCTTTCTTCAATGCAACTCCAGCATTTCCAGGCGTCATCAGTACAGTAGGTTCTGTTTCCATAAGGACAGCATCCATATAGTACTATTCCTTGTGCCATCTTCAGGTACCAACGTTCATCCTTAGTAAGTGTGGATTTCTTTTTGTCCATTGATCCAAATCCTCCTGCAGCTCATTCGGTTTTCGGAAGCTGTTCTACGACTTTGGCTGTTACTGAGTTGTCTAGTTTAATGAATACGAATTGCGCTAGCTTGGCTCCTTTGGTGACTTGGTATTTGCGGCGAGCAGATAAGTTGTGGACTGCAAGTATAATTTCGCCAGTATAGTCCGCATCAATAACTCTTGCTTTGATCGAGATTCCTTCCTTGATTTTACTGCTTTTGTCCAGGATTTGTGTATAAGTTCCAGTTGGCGGCTTTAGAGCAATTCCTGTCTTGATTAGAAAAATTGATCCTGGTGGGATTAGTGCATCTTCGTTTGCATAGATATCATATCCTGCGGAGTTTGCTGTTCCTTTGGTAGGTATTATAGCATCCGGGTGCTTCTTTTCGACTAGGAAGTTGGTTTCGTTGTTGGTTTCTTGTATCATGTATAGTCGTTTGTCTTCTGATAATTCTTCCCATTCTTCTTCTTCATCTTCTTGCCTTCCTTCTTCAATATCGGCCAGTTCTTGCCAAGTGCCATTGTAGGCTAGGTTGCATCCCTTACCATCGATAGTAGATGAGTCATGGATAGTCCAAAGATCCTGTGGGTAGATTTCGTCCCAATATACTCCTTGTTCGTATCTCTTCTTGTCTCTCCAGAACTTTCCTTTGCCAACGTATTGATAGCTTCTCCAGAAAATGTTGTAGATTTCTCCAGTGTTGTTGGCATAAGGGTATGGGTTTTTGCCATGGTAGGGTCCATTATTCATTGATGGCATCTGTCGGCATCTTGGTTGCGGTTTTATTCTTTGATCCTTCTTTTTGATGATGAGGAAGTCTTCTACTTTGGTTTTATCCAGTATGAGGTGAGTTGTTGAACAGTTGCACATGTGTTCTGCATAATAGATGCGTTGATCGCAGAATGGGCATCTCGTTTGCACCATATTCCAATTGATGAGGATGATTTGTTCTTGCTCATTCAACTTGCGGTATCCTCAACCGTATTTTTCTTCAATTACATACAGTCGGCTGATATCTCTGGGATCCGTTTCTTCTTCGGTAGTCATGCTTTTGCTTATACCTTTGGTTTTTTCTTTCTTTGTGATCTTTTCTCCTGAAATAGTGTGAGTACTTCTACACTCAGGTGCAATATGTCCTCATCTTCCACAATTGAAGTAAGTTTTCGTTTTTTTCCAGTCATCCTTGTTTTCTTCCTTCTTGAAATTGTTTCGCCATGTCAGGTTATTGTTGTAGTTTCCTCATCCTCCTCTGAATCCTCCTCGGGGGTAAGTACCGGTTATTGGTTTGCTGCTTGAGCCAGAGTTTTGATTCCTGTTTTCTGTCCATGTTTGTTGTACTGATAGAATTGTACATGCTGATTTGATGACCATGCCGAAACATCATTGTTCGTGAGCACATGGGCTCCCTCTCTCTTTAATGTGAGTTTCAAGCCACTGTAGAAGGGTCTTGAATAAGGTATTGGCTCGTGCACCACAAGTGATGTAATTGTCATCATCATAAGGCATCCCAATGATGATGAGATCGGCGTCGATTTCTGTGGCGAAGGCTTCAAAGGTTTTGTTTCCTTTGGTGTTGAATCTTGCTGTGGCTAGTTGTTTCTTTGCTTCGGCAATATGTGCACTACTACGGAATTTGTTGATCAGTAAGGATCTAAGACCTTGTTGGACGGGGATGTTTGGATATCCTGGTTGGGCTGCATTGGCTACTTGAGCAGCTACCAAAGTTGTATCTTGCTAGGTTAAAGGTTTTCTAGGCAGATTTTGCCACCAGATTGCTGCCAATTTTCTGAGAAATCCAGCAATTTTGTTGACCTGTGCATATGACTTGGCATATACTTGTTCGGATGTATGATTGACGTTGTTGGTAAGTCTGTTGTTTGGTACTCGATCATCATTCCAGCTGTTGGCATTATAATTAGCTTCGATGGCTGATATGAATGCTGCGACTTCTTTGGCTTCTCCATCAAAGAGTTGTAGGTTGACTGCTTTGGTTGTCTGACTGAGTTGTGCTACTTGTCCTACAAGTGCGGTTAAGGCTGCTACTTGTATGGTCAGTGCAGCGATTGCGGCGTCAGCCATTATATCAGTGAATGTAGTTGGTGCGAGTAGTGGTGATGTTGGAAGTTCGTTTTCTCCTCTGTCTGTTTGTTGGATATATTCTCTAGCTTTGTGATCAAATATTTCGTCTTCTGAGTCGAGGTCTTCTGATTTTTCAAGTATGTCGGCTTCGAGTGTGATTCTTCGAACAGTTGTATCGGCGTCTTCAATAAATGCAGTGTCAGCGTCGTGATAGACAGTTGTATCAGGTTCGTGTAAGTCACTTATATTGGTTGCTTCTCTAAATATTGGTTTGCATGGTCCAGGTGTATGTCGGAATGTAGATGCTGTGAGATTGATAGGTTCCTCGATCGATAGTGGTGTGATGGGTACAGTAGATCCTAATGGTGTTGTTTCAGCAAATCATGTGAGGTCTTCTACTACTAGTTTCTCAAATAATCTGTTCGCAATTCTGTAGTAAACTGTGCCTCGGTGTGTTAAGTAATCAAATTGCGAGTTGGTAATCCACTCTTTGATTGCTTAACGATTATTATATCCTTGTACGGTAGTTGTGAGGTTGGTGAATTGGTGTTCAGCTTGTGTGATGGAAACGATGTCACGATCTCCTTTGATGTTCTCGTAGAGGAAATCTTGAAATGCTTCAAAGTAGGCTTCAGTTGTAAGAGGGTTTTCGAATTCTTCTAAAAGTTCATTGTAGAGTTCAAGGTATGTTTCGCCTCATAAACGAGCTACTGTTGTTGAATCAGTGCTTTGTAGCAGTTGCTGATATTGTGTCCACTTGAAGAGTTCCGTGATGTATGTAGCCTCTCTGGCTGTTGGAAATAGGATGTGTGTGGTGTTTTTAGTAGCACTCCGAATATGTCGGTCATGTCTAAAAGGAATTGGTAATTCTAGGCCTTTGTAAAAATATTAGTAGTATGTTTCTGATTATTATAATGGTTTTTCGTTACCGCTGCTACCAAGTTGTAAGGGGGTTTCTCCTAAACTGCCTGTGAGGAAGCGTCTGATGATACTAATCTGCGTTGGACTTAGGAATCTCTGAGTACATCGCAAGGTTTCTAAGGTATCGAAAGTACTTTGTTTCTTTATGAGTTTGTTAATTGTGAATTTCAGACTTATAGTCTTTTAGCGCTCTTGATGTGTGTAGATGGGGGGTGAGATCTTTAGCTCTCAAAAGGATCTTGAGTGTGTACTGCTATTGAACTAAAGTTTATTGAATAAAGATTTGAGGGATATTTATACAAAATTCTCGAGGTGCTATACAGGTAGCTGCCCAGGTTACTACTCGGAATATTGGTTACTGATTTAGAAATCAAATAATGTGTTAATAAAATCTATATTGTAGATGTCGGCAGTGCCTATGATGTCAGCGGTGCCTATGATATCGGTGGTGCCTATGATGTCAGCAGTGCCTATGATGTCGGTGGTGCCTACGATGTCGGCGGTGCCTATGATGTCGGTGGTGCCTACGATGTCTTCTTCTGTATCCGATCCTGATAAGGAAGTATTGGTTTCTTCTTCCAGATAGTTGTTATCCATTGGGTAATTTTCCAAGAGATAGAGTAACAAGGTTTCTTCTTCTTCATTTCGTAAGTGTTCCCATTGGCGCGGGCTCAGGTTACCAAGGTGTTTCAATGCGGAAGGCCAGTATTGGAATACTTTGAAAGTCCTTCTAGCTATGCGCCTTTCCCAGCGGTTTAATCCCAGAATTCTGGCAGATTCTTGTTCTGTTGTTTCTTGATGATTTTCCTGTCTTAACTGTAAGGTGTATCCCATTTGATAATAACTTCTGAATTGTCCGGTGGTATTGTGAGATTGGTAGATGTTGATATTTCTCTTTGCAAGTTCTACCATTTCAATAGTGTCCTCCTAGGTCACTTTTGTGTGTAGTAGTACTGGTTCATTATGTCAGTTGATGATTGCGTTCTCTACTATGTTCTTGATCTGTTCATAGTTTAGTCGAAGTGGTGTTGAATGTCTGGCAGTATTTCTTTGCTGCGGTTGAGTCGGATAAGGCTCTTGAGTCCTCTGGTTTTGGCAGTTGATGGCAGGCATAGTTGTTTGCTATGTTTCTATAAGTGTTTGTTACTGCTTTTTATATTTATCACTCTTACACTATAGGAAGGTTCTACTTTATAGGTAACTTGTTCTATATAAGCAATTATATATTCTCTATCTTTGTCATCTTGTGCTAAAATTGCTTTAAGTCTAAATGACAATATATTTGCATATAACTTAAACACTTTTATAAGATCCAGCCTTGCCATTACTAATATATGAGTAAGTGCTTCTTTGATCAAGTTAAAGGCTATTTGTATAGCTAGCATCTATTTCTATGCTCTCCCTTTTCTTTGCAGCATATACAAGAATATGGCAATTTCAGAGTATCTAGGAATAAATCTTTTATAGAACTGGACTAGTCCTAAAAATGTTTATAGAGTTATTTTATCTTATAGAATCAGGTGTTGTAATTATTAGCTTATTATATCTCTCTCTCTCATCATCAACGATTAATCGTACATCACTCAATTGTGGCTTAGATGATCTTTGTTTGTATCGACCAATCATAAATTAGTATTAATAAATACATGCATATTGGCTTCATAAGCCAGTGCGCTCTTTTACTCCAAAATACACATTCGAAGATCAAATTTCAACAGGTTATGAGCCCCGAGCTACTCGAATTGCAGCTTGACAACCTGAGATCTATGCAATCATAGCATCTACGCAATTATAACTGCGATTACAGTAAGCATTTATTTAACATTGTAAATAATATGTTAAACAACGCAATAAACAACATGACAAATGACACCGCGATAAAACAACACGATAAACAACATGTAATGATATAGTATTCAATGATGCGACACAACGAAATAGACAATCTATATATATCATTGTCATCAGTAACAAGATCGACAAGATTGCAGTCTAAATCAAAAACAGACAACAGATATCAACCCCCTGATGACGATGACAAAGGATTAGATGGCAACCATTAGAGCAATATTAGATTTAGCCTTGATTAACAGGAACAGATAGCTACAACAATCAGAAATCAGGAAGATAAATTAGACACGCTAGCAACCCTAATGGGCAAATTGATGGTAAAAATCGACAAAACAAATGTATTACCTAGCATGCTAACCAATCAGAATGCAGCTACAGAAGGCAATATGCTACAAAGACAATCACCATCACTATCACCAACAATATCAACAAAGCTTAATGATCTGGTGAAGAAGTACCTGAGATCGATCAACAAATTCGATGGATCAGGAAGTGTACCCAGATTGTTTGATTACTTTGATACTATAGAGCAATTTATCACCAGTGCCAATCTATCAATACAAAAGGAGGAAGTCAACACAGCGATCAGTAAAATTACAGACAATGCTAGAATGTGGCTATGGAGGCATGTAAACACATCAGGAGAATTTAATTTGTAGAATGAGCTTAAAGAGGCTATGACACAAAAATACATACCAATAGAACAATTGTTATGAATGCATGATAAGCTTGCGATGATGAAGCAAAAAGGATCGATCAAAGATTATAATAACGTGTTCAATCGAATTATGGCACAAATCGAAGATACGACTGACACAGAAGCTATACTACAATATCTCCGGAGTCTAAGCCCCAGGTACTGGGAATTAATACTTGTGTGGGAGAATATGCCGACAACACTGGAGGCTTTACAACTCGCATGAATCAGGTTTGACCTGGATAGTAAACAAAGGCGCGACGAAGCCCACATGACAGACCGAGGTGGCTACCGAGGCGGCGACTGAGATGGCTACTGAGGTGGTGACCAAGGCGGCTACTGAGGTGGTGGTCATGACAATCGAGGCAGAAACGCTGGACAAAGCCAAGGCTATAATAACGATAACGGAAACAATCGAGGAGATTATCATAATGACCGAGACGGCAATCGTGGAGCCTATCAAGGTGGGAATTTTTGGAAACATCTTTAGAAATGTTATATCTGTGAGAGAGAATATAGAATAT
This sequence comes from Endogone sp. FLAS-F59071, assembly GCA_003990785.1. NCBI lineage: Eukaryota > Fungi > Mucoromycota > Endogonomycetes > Endogonales > Endogonaceae > Endogone > Endogone sp. FLAS-F59071. The sequence continues at coordinate 12,166 of RBNK01000337.1, read as the reverse complement.
TTCAATGCAACAAATTCAATGATTGGGTAAAAACAGAAAAAGAAAAGGCTAAACCGAGAGCTGAAGTAAATCTAGTGATTAGCGCTATCATCGATTCGGGTGCCATGCAACATATATTCAACCAATTGGAGATTTTCGAGATGGTGGCTGAGTATGACAGCTTAGTCATGTGTGCAGGAAATAAGAAACTACATATGACGCACGTTGGGACAATTGAGCTCAACGACGAGCTGAAATTATAAGATGTTTTATATATACTAGAAATCACCAGAAATTTAATATCTGTATGGGCATTGATACGTGACGGAAATGACATAACCTTCAAAAGCGATAAATCAGTAATTAAAATTGGTGCGGATTATGAAAAAGTCAAAATTGGACAGGCCGATAGCGACCTATTTCATTTATCGATATCACTAGAGCTAGAGCTAGAAGCAAACATCGCCGATTCCAAGATTGATAACTATACATTATAGCATTACCAGCTGGGTCATCTGAGCCGAAATACTCTGCAATTAATCAACAAATTTGTCACAGAGCTCGGAGATGTGTGGCTGTCGACCAGACAAATCGAAATATGCGCCGGGTGTGAACATATAAAGTCGTACTACAAGTCTTTCGGACATGCGAAAAATCAATCGATGGAGCCTATCGGAAGGGTGCACTCAGATCTGTATAGGCCAATGCCCACACCATCAGTCAATGGAGCGAAATATATATTAACATTCATCGATGACACCACTCGCTATGTCACAACATATTTATTGACAACAAAAGTGATACATTTGATCGATTCCGGATATTCAAGGTGTTCGCCGAAATGCAATCAGGCCGAAAACTGAAGATTCTCCGGTCAGATGGAGGAGGAGAGTATGTAAACACTGAGATGTGCGAATTTTTAATCAAAAATGGAATTCATCATAAAATGATGATGCCAGACATGCCACAACAAAATGATGTTGCCAAATGATATAACCGGATATTGATGGAGTCAATCTGAGCCATTAAAATCACTGCCAATATATCTGATGAACTTTGGGCTGAACTTGCCGCAAGTGCTATATATTTACGCAACCGATTACCAATGCGAGCCAATAAGGAGAGTGTTTCACCATTTGAATTATGGCATGATCACAAGCCTGATATCAGTAACTTGCATGTTATATGGGCTGATGCATATATGCATATTCGCAAAGGAAAAAGGTCAAAACTGGTGCCCCAATCCAAAAAGCTTAAAATGATTGGCTATTATGACGAAAAGAAAGTATACAGGCTCTGGGATCCAACCAATAGGAAGATAGAGATCAGCTGCGACGTCACATTTGATAAATCTATTATATTAAAATCCCCAACAATCATCAACCCAGAAGATCAAGAATATATCATTGAAGCAATCATCGGAGAATACAAGATTGATGAAAAAAGGTAATATCTGGTTAAATGGCTAGGCTATGATGATGATAACAACACCTGGGAGCTAATCGAACAATTGATCGATACTGAAGCTCTACAAATTTAGCAAGATCACATGGTAGAAGCTAATTTAATTGAATCGACCAATGATCTAATGACCTACAAGGAAGCAATTTCTCTACCTGATGTGAAGCTTTGGGAGGAAGTGATCAATCAAGAGCTTAAATCACTTAAAAATAATAACACGTGGACAATTGTACCTAAGGTGCCTACAGGACGCAAACTGATTGGATGCAGATGGGTATTTAAAAAGAAGCTCAACACTGATGGATCGGTTGTCAGGTATAAGGCGAGATTAGTGGCCAAGGGATATTCACAACAGCAAGGAATTGATTATGATAAAACATTTGCTCCCATGGCAAAATTCACGTCGATCAGGGCACTTTTATCAATTAGTGCAGTCCTAAACTTAGAAATTCACCAAATAGATGTAAAAACTATGTTCCTGAATGGCGATCTTGATGAAGAGATCTACATGATAGTACCTGAAGAAATCGACCAATTGGAGCTGTCACCGAGAGCTGTGTGTAAGCTCAATTGATTATTGTATAGACTAAAGCAATCATCTCATATATGGAATCAGAAGATCGATAACTACCTCAGCTAATCAAATTTTACAAGACTATAATCAGATTACAGCATTTATCTAAGAAGAAGACAAGACGATCAATTATTGATAATTATTGCTATATATATCGACGATCTACTAATTCTGGCTGATTTGATGGAAACAATGAATAAATTCAAGGCAGAACTTAGCAATGCATTTGATATAACGGACTGTGGCGAAATTAAACATTTTTTGGGTATTCGAGTTGTTGAAATTTGATCTTCAAATGTGTGTTTTTGGAGTAAAGAGTGTACTGGCTTATGAAGCCAATATGCATGTATTTATTAATGCTAATTTATGATTGGTTGATACAAACAAAGATCGTCTAAGCCACAATTGAGTGACATACAATCGATCATTGATGGGAGAGATATAATAAGCTAATAATTACAACACTCCTCCTACTTAACATATCTCAATAAAAATAAATAAATAAAAATAAAAGAATAAAAAAAATGTTTAACTATACATTACAAATGGCATCCATGAAGTACATTTATTGCAAATAACTATATGTAAAATATTACTTGAGTGATAAGAAAGACGTGATAAAGAATATAAAAGATTTTAAAAAGTTAGTTACATAAGCCCATTTTTGTGATCAACATTTCAAGTCTTGGTCATGCAAGTAGCTTGGTTAATGCATCAGCGATCATTTCATCTGTCGCCATGTAAACGATATCTATCACCTTTGATTCAACTTTCTCTCGAATAAAGTGGTGCTGAATGTCAATATGCTTTGATTGAGTATGATTAATTGGATTTTTGGCAAGGGCGATTGCTGATTGGTTGTCTTTAAATAAGGTTGTCGCACAATTCTGTAAATATCCTAGCTCATCTAATAGGGTGCATAGCCAAATGGCTTCTTTCGTTGCATGTGCTAATGCTATATATTCTGCCTCAGTTGTTGATAGGGCAACAGTTAGTTGGCGTTTGCTTAACCAGCTGATGGCTCCTCCTGATAGGTTGAAAATATAACCCATGGTTGATTGTCATGTATTAATATCTCCTCCCCAGTTGGTATCACAGAAACTGATCAGTCTTAGATCCTGATCACATCCAAGGCACAGCTTATAATTAGCTGTTCCTTTAATATATCTTAATAATCGTTTGAGGGCGTGGTGATGTTCTTGCATTGGATTGGCTGAAAATTGACTGATGATGCTGATAGTAGCAGCTAGATCAGGTCTCATCCCGATCATTAGGTACATTATACTACCAATCATTTATCTAAATAGATTTTGATCTGTGGATTTTCTCCCTTCAGCTTTGAGTTGAATGGATGGATCAAGGGGTGTACTGATTGGCTTGGCATCCATCATGTTAAACCTTGTAATAATTTGATTGGCGAAGTGGCTTTGATCAATTGTGATTGTATGTGTTTTTCGATCATGTATGACTCAAATACTCAAAAAATGTTTAATTTCACCACAGTCTGTCATATCAAATGTGTTGCTAAGTTCTATCTTGAATTTGTTCATCATTTCCATCGAATCAGTCAGAATTAGTAGATCATCAACATATATGGCAATAATTATCAGCGATTGATCATCTTGTCTTCTTCTTAGATAAATGCTATGATCTGATTATAGTCTTGTAAAATTTGATTGGCTGAGGTAGTTGTCGATCTTCTGATTCCACATACAAGGTGATTGCTTTAGTCTATACAATGATCGATTGAGCTTACACACAGCTCTCAGTGACAGCTCCGATTGGTCGATTCCTTCAGGTACCATCATGTAGATCTCTTCATCAAGATCGCCATTTAGGAATGCAGTTTTTATATCCATTTGGTGAATTTCTAAGTTCAAGACTGCACCAATCGATAAAAGTACCCTGATCGACGTGAATTTCACCACAGGAGCAAATGTTTCATCATAATTAATTCCTTACTGTTGTGAATATCCCTTGGCTACTAATCTCACCTTGTATCTGGCAACCAATCCATCAGTGTTGAGCTTCTTTTTAAATACCCATCTGCATCCAATCGGTTTGCGTCCTGCAGGCACCTCAGGTACAATTGTCCACGTATCATTATTCTTAAGTGATTTAAGCTCTTGATTGATTACTTCCTCCTAAAGCGTTGCATCAGGTAGAGAAATTGCTTTCTTGTAGGTCATTGGATCATCAGTCAATTCAATTAAATTAGCTTCCAGCATGTGATCTTACCAAATTTATAGAGCTTCAGTATCGATCAATTGTTCGATTGGCTCCCAGGTATTGTTGTCATCATCATAGCCTAGCCATTTAACCAGATATTGCCTTTTTTCATCAATCTTGCATTCTCTGATGATCGCTTCAATGACATATTCTTGATCTTCTGGGTTGACAATTGTTGGGGATTTTAATATAATAGATTCATCAAATGTGATGTTGTGGCTGATCTCTATCTTCCTATTAGTTAGATCCTAGAGCCTGTATGCTTTCTTTTCGTCATGATAGCTAATAATTTTAAGCTTTTTGGATTGGGGTACTAGTTTTGACCTTTTTCCTTTGTGAATATGCATATATGCGTCAGCCCATATGATATACAAGTTACTGATATCAGGCTTGTAACCATGCTATAATTCAAATAGTGAAGCACTTTCCTTATTGGCTCGTATTGACAATCGGTTGCATAAATATGTAGCACTTGCAGCAAGTTCGGCCCAAAGTTCATCAGATATGTCGGCAGTGATTTTAATGGCTCGGATTGACTCCATCAATGTCCAGTTATATCGTTCGGCAACACTGTTTTGTTGCAGCATGTCTGGCGTCGTCATTTCATAATGAATTTTGTTTTTGATTAAAAATTCGCACATCTCGGTGTTTACATACTCTCCTCCTCCATCTGACCAGAGAATCTTCAGTTTTTGGCCTGATTGCGTTTCAGCAAATGCTTTAAATATCTGGAATCGATCAAATGTATCACTTTTATTGTCAATAAAATATGTTGTGACATAGCAAGTGGTATCATCGATGAATGTTAATATATATTTTGCTCCATTGACTGATGGCGTGGGCATCGGCCCGCACAGATCTAAGTGCATCCTTCCGATAGGCTCTATTGATCGATTTTTCATGTGTCCGAATGGCTTGCAGTGTGACTTTGCGTGTTCACACCTGGCACATATTTCGATTTATCTGGTCGACAGCCACACATCTCCGAGCCCTGTGACAAATTTGTTGATTGATTGCAAAGTATTTCAGCCCAGATGACTTAGCTGGTAATGCCATAGTGTGTAGTTATCAATCTTAGAATCGGCGATGTTTGCTTCTAGCTCTAGCTCTGGTGATGTCGATAAATGAAATAGGTCGCCATCGGCTTGTCCGATTTTGATTTCTTCGTAATCCGCACCAATTTTAATTACTGATCCATCGCTTTTGAAGGTTATGTCATTTCCATCACATATTAACACCTGCACAGATATTAAATTTCTGGTAATCTCCAGTACATGTAAGATGTCCTATAATTTCAGCTCGTCATCGAGCTCAATTGTCCTAACGTGCGTCACGCGTAGTTTCTCGTTCCCTGCACACATGACCAAGCCGTCGTGCTCAGCCACCATCTCGAAAATCTCCAATTGGTTGAATATATGTTGCGTGGTGCCTGAATCGATGATAGTGCCAATCGCCAGATTTGCTTTGGCTCTTGGTTTAGCCTTTTCTTTTTCTGTTTTTACTCAATCATTGAATTTGTTGTATTAAAATATTCCGTGTTCTCCCTCACAGATGTAACATTTCCAAGGGTGTCCCCAAAAATTCCCGCCTTGATGGGCTCTGCGATCGCTACCTCGGTCATTATGATGACCTCCTCGATTGTGTTGAAATTTGATCTTCGAATATGTTTGGAGTAAAGAGCGCACTGGCTTATAAAGCCAATATGTGTGTATTTATTAATGCTAAATTATGATTAGTTGATATAAAATAAAGATCGTCTAAGCTATGATTGAGTGACATAATGATTAATCGTTGATGGGAGAGATATAATAAGCTAATAATTTCAACACTCCCCCTGCTTGACATATCTCGATAAAAATAAATAAATAAAAATAAAAATAAAAGAATAAAAATAAAATATTCAACTGTATGTCACGAATGGCATCTATGAAGTGTTGTAATTATTAGCTTATTATATCTCTCTCCTATCAATGATCAACGATCAATCATACATCACTCAATTGTGGCTTAGACAATCTTTGTTTTGTATCAACCAATCATAAATTAGCATTAATAAATACACGCATATTGGCTTCATTAGCCAGTGTGCTCTTTTACTCCAAAACACATACATTCGAAGATCAAATTTCAACAAGTTATGAGCCCCGAGCTGCTCGAATTGCAGCTCGACAACCTGAGATCTACGCAATCATCTACGTAATTATAACTGCGATTACTGTAAGTGTTTATTTAAAATTGTAAACAATGCATTAAACAAAGCAATAAACAATGCAACAAACGACACTGCGATAAAGCAATGCGATAAACACGTAACGACATAGCATTCAACGACGCGACACGATGAAATGGACAATCTATATGCATCATCGTCATCAGCAACAAGATCGACAAGATTGTGGTCTAAATCAAAAACAGACAGATATCAAACCCTTGATGACGATGAAGGATTGGATAGCAACCATCAGAGCAATATTGCATTTAGCCTTGATTGACAGAAACAGATGGCTACAATGATCAGAAATCAGGAAGATAAATTAGATATGCTTGCAACCCTAATGGGTGAATTGATGGCAAAAATTGACAAAACAATCACATCACCTAGTGCACCAACCAATCAGAATGCAGCTACAGAAGGCAACACACCACGATCATCACCATCACCAACAACATCAACAAAGCTTAATGATCTGGTGAAGGAGTACCTGAGATCGATCAACAAATTCGATAGATCAGGTGGTGCACCCAGATTGTTTGATTACTTTGATGCCGTAGAGCAATTTATCACCAGTGCCAATCTATCAGTATAAAAGGAGGAAGTCAATGCAGCAATTAGTAAAATTACAGGCAACGCTAGAATGTGGTTACAGAGGCACGTGAACATATCGAGAGAATTTGATTTGTGGGATGAGCTTAAAGAGGCTATGATGCAAAAATACGTACCAATGGAACAATTGTTATGAATGCGTGATAAGCTTGCAATGATGAAGCAAAAAGGATCGATTGAAGATTATAATGACACATTCAACTGAATTATAGTGCAAATCGAAGATATGACCGACACAGAAGCTATACCACAATATCTCCAGGGTCTAAGCCCCAGGTACCGGGAATTAATACTTGCGTGGGAGAATATGCCGACAATGCTGGAGGCTTTACAACTTGCATGTATCAGGTTCGACCTAGATAATAAACAAAGGCACGACGAAGCCCACGCGACAGACCGAGGCAGCTACCGAGGCGGCGACCGAGGCGGATATCGAGGCAGCGACCGAGGCAGCTACCGAGGTAGCAGTCATAACAGCCGAGGCAGAAGCGCCGAACGAAGCCGAGGCTACAACAACGATAACAGAAACAATTGAGGAGGTCATAATGACAGAGGTAACTGAGGTGGCGATCGCGGAGCCAATCAAGGCGGGAATTTTTGGGGACACCCTCGGAAATGTTATATCTGTGAGGGAGAACATGGAATATTTCAATGTAACAAATTCAATGATTGGGTAAAAACAGAAAAAGAAAAAGAAAAGACTAAACCGAGAGCTGAAGCAAATCTGGTGATTGGCGCTATCATCGATTCAGGTGCCACGCAAAATATATTCAACCAATTGGAGCTTTTCGAGACGGTGGCTGAGCACGATGGCTTGGTCACGTGTGTAGGGAATAAGAAATTATGCGTGACGCACATTGGGACAATTGAGCTCGACGATGAGCTGAAATTACGGGACATCTTATATGTACCGGAGATTGCCAGAAATTTAATATCTGTGCAGGCGTTGACATGTAATGGAAATGACATAACCTTCAAGAGCAATGGATCAGTAATTAAAATCAGTGTGGATCATGAAGAAGTCAAAATTGGACAAGCCGATGGCGACCTATTTCATTTATCGACATCACCAGAGCTAGAGCTAGGAGCAAACATCGCCGATTCCAACATCACCGATTCCAAGATTGCAAACATCGCCGATTCCAAGATTGATGACTATATATTATGGCATCACTGACTAGGCTATCCGGGCCAAAATACTCTGCAATCAATCAACAAATTTGTCACAGGGCTCGGAGATGTGCGGCTGTCAACCGGACAAATTGAAATATATACCGGGTGCGAACACGCGAAGTCGCATTGCAAGCCATTTGGACATGTGAAAAATCGATCGATGGAGCCTATCGGAAGGGTGCACACAGATCTGTGCAGGCCAATGTCCATGCTATTAGTCAATGGAGCAAAATATATATTAACTTTCATTGATGATGCCACTCACTACATCACAACATATTTTATTGACAATAAAAGTAATACATTTGATCAATTCTGGACATTCAAGGCATTTGCCGAGATGCAATCAGGCTGAAAACTCAAGATTCTCCGATCAGATGGAGGAGGAGAGTATATAAACATCGAGATGCGTGAATTTTTAATTAAAAATGGAATTCATCATGAAATGACGACACTGGACACACCGCAACAAAATGGTGTAGCCAAACGATATAACCGGACATTGATAGAGTCAATTCGGGCAGTTAAAATTACTGCCAGCATACCTGACGAACTCTGGGTGGAACTTGTCATAAGTGCTACATATTTACGCAACCAATTGCCAACGCGAGCCAATAAGGAGAGTGCTTCACCATTTGAATTATGGCACAGTCACAAGCCTGATATCAGTAACTTGCACGTCATATGTATTGTAATTATTAGCTTATTATATCTCTTCTATCAATGATTGATGCATCAACGATCGATCATATGTCACTCAATTGTGGCTTGGATAATCTTTGTTTATATCGACCAATCATAATTTAGCATTAATAAATACACGCATATTGGCTTTATTAGCCAGTGCGCTCTTTACTCCAAACACACATTCGAAGATCAAATTTCAACAGGTTATGAGCCCCAAGCTGCTCGAATTGCAGCTCGACAACCTGAGATCTACGCAATCATTTATGTAATCACAACTGCGATTACTGTAAGTGTTTATTTAACATTGTAAACAACACGTCAAATAAAGCGATAAACAACGCGACAAACGACACCGCGATAAAGCAATGCGATAAACATATAATGACGCGACACAATGAAATGGACAACCTATACGCATCATCGTCATCAGTAACAAGATCGACAAGATTGCGGTCTAAATCAAAAACAGACAACAGATATCAACCCCCTGATGATGACGACGAAGGATTGGATAGAAACCATCAGAGCAATATTGCATTTAGCCTCGATCGACAGGAACAGATGGCTACAATGATCAGAAACCAGGAAGATAAATTAGACACGCTTGCAACCCTAATAGGCGAATTGATGGCAAAAATCGACAAAACAATCACATCACCTAGCGCGCCAACCAATCAGAACGCAGCTACAGAAGGCAACACGCCACAAAGACAATCACCATCACCATTACCAACAACATCAATAAAGCTTAACGATCTGGCGAAGGAGTACCTGAGATCAATCAACAAATTCGATGGATCAGGTGGCGCACCCAGATTGTTTGATTACTTTGATGCTGTAGAGCAATTTATTACCAATGCCAATCTATCAGTACAAAAGGAGGAAGTCAACGCAGTGATTAGTAAAATTACAGGCAACGCTAGAATGTGGTTACGGAGGCACGTAAACACATCGGGAGAATTTGATTCATGGGATGAGCTTAAAGAGGCTATGATGCAAAAATACGCACCAATGGAACAATTGTTATGAATGCGCGATAAGCTTGCGATGATGAAGCAAAAAGGATCGATCGAAGATTATAATGACGCATTCAACCAGATTATGGTGCAAATCGAAGATATGACCGACACAGAAGCTATACCGCAATATCTCCGGGGTCTAAGCTCCAGGTACCGGGAATTAATACTTGCGCGGGAGAATATGCCGACAACGCTGGAGGCTTTACAACTTGCATGCATCAGGTTCGACCCGGATAATAAACAAAGGTGCGACGAAGCCCACGTGACAGACCGAGGCAGCTACCGAGGTGGCGACCGAGGCGGATACTGAGGTGATGACCAAGGCAGCTACTGAGGCGACAGTCGCGACAACTGAGGCAGAAATGCTGGATGAAGCCGAGGCTACAACAATGAAAACGGAAACAATCGAAGAGGTCATAATGACAGAGGCGACTGAGGCGGTGATCGCGGAGCCAATCGAGGTGGGAATTTTCGGGGACACCCTCGGAAATATTATGTCTGTGAGGGAGAACACAGAATATTTCAATGCAACAAATTCAACTATTGGGTAAAAACAGAAAAAGAAAAGGCTAAACCGAGAGTCGAAGCAAATCTGGCGATCGGCGCTATCATCGATTCGGGTGCCACACAACATATGTTCAACCAATTGGAGCTTTTCAAGACGGTGGCTAAGCACGATGGCTTGGTCATGTATGCAGGGAATGAGAAATTACGCGCGACGCACGTTGGGACAATTGACCTCGACGATGAGCTGAAATTATGAGACGTCTTATATGTACCAGAGATCGCCAGAAATTTAATATCTGTGCGGGCATTGATACGTGACGGAAATGACATAACCTTCAAGAGCGATGGATCAGTAATTAAAATTGGCATGGATCACGAAGAAATTAAAATCGGACAAGCCGATAGCGACCTATTTCATTTATCGACATCAGAGCTAGAGCTAGAAGCAAGCATCGCCGATTCCAACATAGCCGATTCCAAGATTGCAAACATCGCCGATTCCAAGATCGATGACTATATATTATGGCATCACCGACTAGGCCATCCGGGCCGAAATACTCTGCAATCAATCAACAAATTTGTCACAGAGCTCGGAGATGTGCGGCTGTCAACCGGACAAATCGAAATATGCGCCGGGTGTGAATACGCGAAGTCACACCACAAGCCGTTCGGACACACAAAAAATCGATCGATGGAGCCTATCGGAAGGGTGCACACAGATCTGTGTGGGCCGATACCCACGCCATCAGTCAATGGAGCAAAATATATATTAACTTTTATCGATGACGCTATTCACTACGTCACAATATATTTTATTGATAACAAAAGTGATACATTTGATTGATTCTGGACATTCAAGGCATTTGCCGAGATGCAATCGGGCCGAAAACTCAAGATTCTCCAATCAGATGGAGGAGGAGAGTATGTAAACACCGAGATGCGCGAATTTTTAATCAAAAATGGAATTTATCACGAAATGACGATGCTGGACACGCTGCAACAAAATGGTGTAGCCGAACGATATAACCAGACATTGATGGAGTCAATCCGGGCAGTTAAAATTACTGCTGGCATACCTGACGAACTTTGGGTGGAACTTGCCACAAGTGCTACATATTTACGCAACCGATTGCCAACGCGAGCCAATAAGGAGAGTGCTTCACCATTTGAATTATGGCATGGTTACAAGCCTGATATCAGTAACTTGCATGTCATATGGGCTGATGCGTATATATATTCGCAAGGAAAAAAGGTCGAAGCTGGTGCCCCGATTCAAAAAGCTTAAAATGATTGGCTATCATGACGAAAAGAAGACGTACAGGCTCTGGGATCCAACCAATAGGAGGATAGAGATCAGCCATGATGTCACATTTGATGAATCTATTATATTAAAATCCCCAACAATCGTCAACCCAGAAGATCAAGAATATGTCATTGAAGCAATCATCGGAGAATGCGAGATTGATGAAAAAAGGCAATATCTGGTTAAATGGCTAGGCTATGATGATGATGACAACACCTGGGAGCCAATCGAACAATTGATCGACACTGAAGCTCTACAAATTTGGTGAGATCGCATATCAGAAGCTAATTTAATTGAATCAACCGATGACCCAATGACCTACAAGGAGGCAATTTCTCTGCCTGACGCAAAGTTTTGAGAGGAAGCAATCAATCAAGAGCTTAAATCACTTAAGAATAATGACACATGGA
>RBNK01000336.1:0-28028 GCA_003990785.1 Endogone sp. FLAS-F59071 | reverse complement strand
GCTTATTAAAAAGATTTTATATATAATAAGTAGAAAGTACTGGTAAGAAATTAGATTTCTTTCTTCATAAGATATATATCAAAGTATATATCTCAAACTAAATTGCTTATTCCAAGAATAAAGCTTTCAGTAATAACTAGTTCTTTAATTACTACTATTAATATTACTTATAACTTACTATTAAGAAGCTATATTTCTAAAAAAGAGAGTTACTTTCTTTTAAGAGGTTATTATCTAATATAAAAGATTAATATCAGGAAACTATTTTCAGTTTGTAGTCTATGACTAGCATCTATACTCATAAGCTGTTTGCAGGCTATTTGCAGGCTGTTCTAGCCAGTTTGTAGTTTGCAATATTATTCTAGTGGAGTTATAGGGTAGTTCACAGCTGTTCATGGCTGTTTACCAATAATAGTTCATAGTCTATAACTAGTGTGATGGACTAGAATATATTAACGGCGAAATACTCAAAGTTGAGCAGATGTAGAAAATATGCTTTAGGGGTCTTAGCAGGTTATGTGGTAGTGTCTTAAGAAGGGTGTCAATGTAGGTGTTAACTAGCAAGAATTATGTGTAATTGATCGAATAAAGTGTATCTGTTAGAATCTCGAAACTATCCAATTGCTTACTCCTTGAGTAAAGCTTCAGTATCCCTTGGGTTGTCTGTTGTAAGCTTCCTTAGCTTGTTGCAGTCTGAGTTTTATTGATAATTGTGAGTGGGGTATTTATAAGAAATTACAAGGTGCTATATGGGTAGCTACCCAGGTTACTACTTGAATTTCTGATTGGCTCGGCTAAATATAAGGTACAAATTGATTGGCTAAGATATAATAAAATGATATATCAGGTAATAATGTAATTGGGTGACGAAATAATGTATCAGATCGAAATACTATTTTAGGTTATAGTGTGATTGCAGATCTCAACAATGCTACAAGTTTCAACAATGCTACAGGTCTCAGCATTATTGCAAGTCACATGACCTGTGATCTCACATGATCAAATTGTATATCATCACAGAATGTTCCATCACATCTCCTTCCTTTCTGCGAGTTAGACTTCAAGGTACAGTTCTAACTTGGAGAAATCCCTTTGTAACTGTTTTACTTCTTTCTCTAGCTTCTTCATATCATTCTGTGTCAGTTGATTTAGTTGGTGCATACTGCATCGAAAGTGATTCAAAGCACTAGGCTTATGCTTGAATAGTTGATAAATCCGATTGGCCATTCTTGTATTATAGGCAGAGAGTGCTTCTTTGAGGGCTCATTGACAGATTTCTCTATCCTTCCAGTTCCAGATATGTTCAACTTCTTCATCCCAGAGTTATGCGATTCAGTAGTATTCCTTCCATTCATTGATTCGTGCCAGATGTTGCCTCCTCTGAATATTGCATACAATCGATCGGGTCTTCTATAAGGTTGATCCTTCTATCTCCTCAAGGTCTTCCAGGGGTTCTATATGTCAGTAGGCCTCGATCAAGCTTACTCGGACTTCATGGAAGTTGTTCCATCAGGGTATGATATTTCTTGAGGCGGTTTCAGTAGACAGTATAAGGTAAGATCGTTCCTGTTGTTTTCCATAACTGATACGTAGTTCCTTTTATACTGGCGATATAGTATGGTCCTTCCCATTTTGGGTCTAATTTTGCTAACCATGAAGACTCTACTATATTTTGGTATAGTAAGACTTGGTCACTGATCTTCAATCTCTCAGTTTCCTTGTGTTCCTTATCATAATTCTTCTTTTGTCAATCTTGTGCAATGGCAATAAATTCTCTCGCCTTGTTTCGGACATTGTGTAATTCTTGGATTTCCTTTATCACACAATGCTCGATTTGTGTTTCCCAGAGGGTGTGGCTGGATTCCAGGGTAGTCATTACTTGGTCTACTAGCTGATGAGCTTTTCTTCTATAAGCGAGCTCAAAAGGGGTAAACTTTGTTGTCTCTTGTTTCATTGTTTGTAGTGCAAATAAGGCGGAAGGTAGGTACAAGTCCCAATCTCCTCCTTGTGATTGTACTACTTTAGCGATCATGTTCTTGATAGTCTGATTCATCCGTTCGGTGAGCCCATTTCCTTGGGGATGGTAGGCAGTAGTCTTTATCTGGCGGATTCCAAAGTGTTGCGTCAATATCTGCATGAATTCATTAATGAATTCAGTCCCTTGATCAGAGGTCATTTCATAAGGTATTCCATGGCAGCAGATAATATCTTTGTAGATAAAAGGTGCAATATTAAGGGCATCTGCAAGGGGCAATGCTCTTGCTTCGGGGTACTTGGTCAGATAGTCTACTGCTACTACAATATATTGATTTCCTCTAAGTGTTCTTGGTAGTGGTCCAACAATGTCTATTCCAATATGTTCGAAGGGTCCTCCAGGTACAATCGGTTATAAGGTCTCGACTTCCTTTCCTTGGCGCCTCTTCTGGCAAGTATCGCATCTCTTGATATATTCTCTAATGTCTTCATACATATTCTTCCAATAATATTTTTCTGATAATTGTTGATATGTGTTGTCTACACCCATGTATCCTGCTAGCTGATGATCATGAGAGGCCTGAAGTACCATCTGCTTTTTGTATTCAGGAACTACAAATCGTATTTGTCCTCTATGTCGTCAGTAAAGTATATTATTCTTAATAAAATAGTTGAGTGCCGTTGTCCGTATAAGCCATTGATCATTTTCGTTCATCGTCCCAGTAAAGGTTAGGTTACTGAGGTAATCCAAATATCCATTATAGAGTTCAGTGTTCATTGGGTAGGTATATTCTTTTTGGTTCGGGGTGTCGATCTCAGATAAATTGAGGTAGGCGTGATAGGGTATCCACATTCTGATGATTCCGTCCTTTTCTGTATTGCATCATAAAGTCATATTCCTGCAGTATAGCTAGCCATCTTGCATACATTCCTGTCAGGTTTGGTTTGTTCTAAAGCCATTTGAGGGCTGAGTGGTCTATTATTAGAGTAAACTGCTTTCTAATCAGGAAGTGGCGAAAGTGTTGTACGGCCCAAACAACTGCTACGCATTCTAGCTGAGTGGCTCCATAGGAAGATTCTGCTCTATAGGTGGCTTGTCCTACATAAGCAATCACATGTTCTCCATCTTTGTCATCTTGCGCTAAAATTGCTCCAAGTCCAAATGACGATGCATCTATATACAGCTTGAATACTTTTGTGAGATCCGGTCTTGCCATAACTGGTGCGTGGGTAAGTGCTTCCTTGATCAGGTTGAAGGCTGTTTGTGCGGCTGATGTCCATTCCTATATTCTTCCTTTTCTTTGCAACATGTGTAGAGGTGTGGCAATTTCAGAGTAACTAGGAATAAACCTTTTATAGAACTGAACCAGTCCTAAAAATCCTCATAAGGCTATCTTATCTTACGGGGTTGGGAAGGCTTTGACAATCTCGGTTTTCTTTGGGTCTGAGCGGATTTCTCCTCCATCAATTATAAATCCAAGGTATTCGATTTTCTTCTGTCCAAAGTAGCACTTTGTTGGCTTGATTCTTAGTCCATGCTTTCTAAGTCATTCAAATACTTCCTTCAGGATCACCATGTGTTCTGTGAAGTTTTCTGCATAAATGTTGATGTCGTCGATGTATACAATCACTCCATGTCCAATCAAATCATAGAAGATCTCATTCATTGCAGCCTGAAAGGTGGCAGGTGCATTGCAAAGTCCAAAGGACATTCTTGTGAATTCGTACTGTCCGAATGGTGTTACAAATGCTGATTTCTCCTGTGCTTCAGGTATCATTCCAATTTGGTTATATCCTGCCCATAGGTCCAAGGTTGAATAGATTTGCACCTTTTTCAACATGTTTTGTAAGTCTTCTGAGTGCGGGATCGGATATGCATGCTTCTTGGTAACTGAGTTCAATTTGCGATAATCGATAACCATTCTCTGTCCATCCTTCTTTGGTACTATGCTAATAGATGACACCCAGGGGCTCTTCGATTGTACGATTACTCCTGATTCCAATAGCTCTTAAATATGCTTTCGTACAAAGTCATGATAGTTGGCTGGTAATCTGTAGGGTACCTGTTTGATCAGTTTGGCATCTTCTGTGTCGATATGGTGAGTGAAGAAGGCTTGGTCTGGTAGGTCCTTGAAACTGATTGCAATAATATCCTCATACTTCTTTAGTAGGTCCTGTAACTGTTTCTTCTAGTTCGGCAACAGGTTTTCATTGAGGGAGTAGATGTGCTTCTTGGCACTCTCCTGGTCATCCAGTCTTTCCATTATTACATTTGCTTGTCCAGTTAATTCAAATCCTTTCCTTTCTTATCGTGTTTCTTCTAAGTTTTCCACTTCCCTCAAAGGTTGTTGTTCGCATTTGATGATCACCATCTGAGCAATTCGATCTCCTTGGTATACTTTGAATTGACTGTGGTTATGGTTAACTAGTCCAACCTCAATTTCTCCTCTATAGTCTTCGTCTATTAATCCAGGGAATGCCCCTATTCCAGAGTTGTAGTAGAGTCCACTTCTTGCCCATACTTGCGCACATTGTCCGGGTGGTAGGGTGATAGCAATTCCAGTTTTTATGAAGGCTGATGATTTTGGTTCTAGAGTGCAATCTTCATCTGCATACAGGTCGTATCTTGCAGCCCCTTCAGTTTTTCTCTTCGGTGTGATTGCATTTTCTGTCAATTTCTTAACTCGAGTTGCTGTATCTTTTTTTTCAACCGTAAATACTTCTTCAAAGGTGGGGACATTTGGTTCCTTCCACTGTTCGTGAGTCGTGTCCTGAGGTAGGTTCTGCCACAAGTCCTTCCACCACCAATAGCACATGCTGATACGTTCGTCGGGGTGAATTATTTCCTCAAGTGCGATGATTTCTTCTTCTGAGTCTGAGTCACTTTCTTCAATTAGAGTAGGTCCATTGTCTTCATCATCTTCCTGGAACAGAGCTCTGACTTCAATGGTTGTCTGAGTGGTATAAACTTCATTGCTCCATTCCTCAGGTACTTCCTCATCTTCATTCTCTTTGGGTATCGTCTGTTCTTGTTCTTAGTCATAACGTTCCTTCCAAGTCCCATGGTAATTGATGTCATATGGCTCGTCCGGATATCTGACCCAGTTTTCGCATTCCCAGAGGTTATAGAGATTGACTTCATCCCAATAGCATCCTTACAGGTAGGTGTTGCAATTTCCCCAGAGACGTCCTTTGCCGATGTATCCGATATTCATCCAAAAGCAGTCCCATACTTCTCCAGTATTATCTGCGAATGGGTGAGGGTTCCCTCCATTATATGGTCCATGATTTATTGAGGGTGGAGTCCTTCGGCAGGTCTGCGACAATCTTGGCTTCTTGATTCCTTTCTTAGTTGGTAAATGCATCTCCAAAGTGTCTTGATAAGATATTAACTTCGTATCACTACAAGTGTACATCATCTCAGCACAATAGATGCATTGCTCACAGAATGGGCATCTAGTATTTCTCATGTTATATTCAATCAACTGGTTCTTTTCCAGAGGCGTCAGGTGGCAATATTCACTATAGATTACTATGTTCACTTCTTCTTCTTCTACCAAGTTGAGGTGTGCCTGTCCGGGGGTTATTTCTTCATCTGTATCGCTTTCGTCTTCTAGTCTCTGAATGAGTTTTGGTACTACTCCTTTCTGAATATCCAGAGGTACACTGAACTTTCTTCCATGGTTGACAAAGATTAGCCTTTGTGCATCCAGGTCAATTCGGGCTTTAGCTTTCTTCAACCAGCTGTTGCCTAAGATAGCATTGTAGGATTGTACATTGGTAACGACCATTCTGACAGGAATTATTTCTGTTCCAAACTAGACTGGTACTTCTCGGAGTACTCCTAAAGGTATGCTGCTTTTTCTACTTGCAATGACCAAAGTAGAGGTGGCGGGTTCATCAATATCTTATCCTAGGCGGTTTAGGAAATGCTTGGCGATGATGCTGACTCCTGCTCCTGTGTTGATAATAACTGAGTATGCTAATCCTCCAATGTTGCATTGTGCGTAGGCGGATGAGGTATAGGTCTGCTCCTCTTGTTCTTTGGCAGTGTTAACTTCCTCGAATCAGATGGTTGGTTTGGTTTCTGTAATCTGAGTCTTTACCTTCTGCTTTGTTGATGGTGTGATCTGAAAGAGTTGTTTAAAGGTAATGTTGGCCTTTTGACTGGTAATGTCCTGCCATAGGTCATATTCGAATTCTCTAACTCTCCTAGGCTTCTTCTTCTTGTTTTCTTCCTGATCTGTCATTTCTTCATCTTCAGTAGTTGAAGTAACTGTCTCGCCAGATTGCATTATCTGTTTGAAGGCTTTGTCTCATTGATCCTCATTCAATTGTTGCCTTTGTGTTGGCTTCTTAGGCTTCTCGATGATAACCTCAGGTTTCTGGATCGGCTTCTTTCTTAGGTAGGGAGTCTTCCTAGTGGTGGTGCGGCTGACTGCTTCGACAGGGTAAGCTTCCAAGTATTCTTCGCCAAATTCTTCATCTTTTTCTTTGATTTCTTGCACTACATTGGCATGGTCAGCCTTCTTTACTTCTTCTCTCTCTCGTCCTTCCTTCCAACTCCTAGTTCGGCAATCCTTGGCAAAGTGACCCCTTCTTCTGCAAAGGAAGCAGTTTATCTCGGTCTTATTGTGTTCTTTGGTGACGAAGGTTCCTCTCAGTTGTCTATTCTGGCGGATCATCTTGGCTTCAAGGTCAGCTATATGTACTGTCATTTCTGAGAATATCTTGGTAATCTTCTCTATTTCATCCTCATGAGTTGTCTTCCCCGTTTTTGCTATGACTGTCGGTTTGATAGTGTCCTCCTCAGGTGGTTCAGCTGATGCAGGTACCATTTGAACTACAGGTATTCCAGTGCTGAATTTCCTGCATAAGTCTTATAGTAACTTGTCATATAGGGATGTCGAATGTCCTGCTTCAGTGTCCCAAAAGGCCTGTGCCATCCTGACTTTCTCCTCTATTCTTTGAGGGCCAAACCTCTTGATATAGCATTGGAGATCTGTGGGTAAGCTGTTCATGAACACCATTTCTCATACGACCGGGCTGGTTTCTCTACAAAGTTGCATATACTGATTGATGGTGGTAACTCAGTCTTCCGGGCACTGATTGATTGACATCTTCATGTTGAATAGCTGTTCTTTGATCGATTCTCGTTTCTGTTCAGTGAAATACTTCTTTTCTAACCAAGCTCTTATAACGTCCCAATGAGCGGTGGCTAATGCTGCAGCAGTGGGTGCATTTCCAGCTGCTACTGTGGCTGCGAGGATTAATCCTCCTAATCCAGTGGCTGTTGCATCTGTTAGAGCCACACAGTAGGCTTCTCTTGTGGGTCCTCTAAGTTGGGCGGCCAGGATAGGCAACCATCAGGTGCTGACCATTCCTTTGGCTGCAAAGTAGCTTTCCAAATCATCCAGGAATTCTCGAACATATTCCTTGGTATATCCATAAAAGATAGGTAGTCTGTCTGCTATGGTTTCTTCATCTTCTTAAGGTCTTCTCCTAGGTAGTTGTAGTAATACGGGCAGTGGCGGTGGTAGTACCATTCTTGCTTTTGTCTTCCACTATGGGTTTCGGCAAGTTTGGTTATGCAATATAGGTAACAAATCGGTCGAGGTGTTGATTAATTTCTTGCCAGTTAGCATCAATTGTGACGGACTAGAATATATTAACGGTGAAATACTCTGAGTTGAGCAGATGCAGAAAATATGCTTTAGGGATCTTAGTGGGTTATGCAGTAGCATCTTAAGAAGGGTGTCGATGTAGGTGTTAACTAGCAAGAATTATGTGTGATTGATCGAATAAAGTGTATCTGTTAGAATCTCAAAACTATCCAATTGCTTACTCCTTGAGTAAGGCTTCAGTATCCCTTGGGTTATCTGTTGTAAGCTTCCTTAGCTTGTTGCAGTCTGAGTTTTATTGATAATTGCAAGTGGGGTATTTATAAGAAATTACAAGGTGCTATATAGGCAGCTACCCAGGTTACTACTTGAATTTCTGATTGGCTCGGCTAAATATAAGGTACAAATTGATTGGCTAAGATATAATAAATGATATATCAGATTATAATATAATTAGGTGACGAAATAATGTATCAGATCGAAATACTATTTTAGGTTATAGTGTGATTGCAGATCTCAACAACGCTACAAGTCTTAACAATGCTACAGGTCTCAGCATTATTGCAAGTCACATGACCTGTGATCAAATTGTATGTCGTTACAGAATGTTCTGTCACACTAGTATCTATATTTATAGCTATTTTATTCATAGCTCTTAGTAAAATAGTTTGCAGCTCTTAGTAAAATAGTTTATAGATTAATTAACCATTTTTTTGATGAATAAATTAATAGGAGATATATACTGATAGGATCAGTATATATATAGAATATATACTGATCTAAATAGTAGCTAAAAACAGGAGATGTAAAGTTTAACTAGATATAGAGAGACAATACAAAGTTAAACTGAGGATATAAAAAACTTTACAAAGCTAATTATTTATTTAATTAATTAAACTCAGATTTAGTAATCTAATAAGCTTAGATATATTATTAGAAAACTATTTTCAGTTTATAGTCTATAACTAGTATCTGTACTCATAGGCTGTTTGCAGGCTGTTTGCAGGCTGTTCTAGCTAGTTCATAGTTTGTGATATTGTTCTAGAGGTGTTCATGGTTCATAATATTATTTTAGTAGAGTTTTAGAGTAGTTTGTAGCTGTTTGCCAATAATAGTTCATAGTCTATGACTAGTATCTATATCTGTAGCTATTTTATTTATAGCTCTTAGTAAAATAGTTCACAGCTCTTAGTAAAATAGTTTGTGAATTAATTAACCATTTTTCTGATAATGAAGAAAGAGATAGAAAGAGTCTAAGTGAAAGGGAGAGAGTATATATATATGTAAACTTGAGACAACATTAAACTAGAGATGATAATATAAAGTTGAACTAGATAATGAAAATTTTTAATTAATTAATTAATTAATTAAACTTAGACTTAGTAATACAATAATATAGTAAACTTAGATATATATAGAGAGAGAGAGAGAGAGAGAGAGAGAGATGCTTATTATAGTATAAAACTCCTTAAGAAAGTAGTTTCAGTTTTAGAACTTAATTCTAATGTTATAGCTCTTTTTCAGTTTTAGCTTCAGAACCTCTCATTTTAGCTTCTATTGCTTTTAGTGCTTGGGAAACCTTTCATTTGACTTCTGTTTCAGCTTGTATTATCTCTGAAATCTTCTAGCTTGTATTGTCTTCAAAACTCCTCATTTTAGCTTATATTGCCTTCAGCATCTAGATTTTTAAGTACTTCTAACTCCATTTTAGCTCCTATTGCATTTGATACTTAGAACCTTCTATTCAGTCCTATTTTAGCTTATATTACCTCTATTAACTTTGGCATTTGGGTTTTTGAGTATTCAAAACCTTCTATTTAGCTTCTATAGTTAGCTTATTCTATTTTATTAGCTTATTCTAATTTAATTCTATATAAGTAATCTCTACATTTTAAATAAAAAGTTAATAATTAGATTTGCATATATTAGGAAACTATTTTCAGTTTATAGTCTATAACTAGCATCTATACTTATAGGCTATTCTCAAACTATTTATAGGCTGTTTTAGCTAGTTTATAGTTCATGATATTATTCTAGAGGTGTTCATAGTTTGTGATATTGTTCTAGTGGAGTTCTAGAGTAATTTGTGGCTGTTCACCAATAATAGTTTGTAGTCTATGACTAGTGTGGCAAATGTACTAATAACCGGTTGTTCGTTCGTTCGTACCAAGTGAGAATGCTCAGAGTGTCAGACGCGATATCTCCCTTTGTGTATCCTTACTACAGCTAATCGTGCTGTGCTCTTCAGGCTTTACTATGACTGATATTGAGATATTCCAAGACTCTGTGCAAACTGATTTATTCGGATAGAAATAAAGGGAGTATTTATACAAAATTGAAAGACTAAAAGAACAACTAATAGAGACTTCGCTATGAAATACAATCCAATCGTTGCGAAGAATATGAAGTGACTCTTTTGCCAAAAATAGGTGTCATGCCAATAAAATAGGCATCATGCCAATAAAATAGGCATCATGCCAATAAAATAGGAAAGGGACAAAGTGTTACAATAACTTTCTAAATCAAGCGTAGTACAAAATTCGTGAAAATTAGTTAAGTTGAGGGTCAGCCGTCACATCTGGGGGCTCAACTGGGAATGTCTCATCCTCGAGACTAAAAGGCAAAAGGATAATCTCTTCCTCTATAGCCTGACGGATTTGAGCAATTTCAGCAAGGGTCAGTTTGAAAATGTCAACAGTTTTTCCATAAAATCCTGAAAGAAGCCATTCATAGCCTAAGAAGAGTGCATAGGTCTTGTCGACCATCTCTTTCTCAAATTTAGGCAGTACCATTTCTTGTTTTCTATTTCGGCGGTGTAGGCTTCGGGCTCACCCTTGATGGAATCGGATCGTAGCGTCAGTTGCATGACTTTGATGGCACAACCACTCATGGTACTGCTGGCTAAGTAGAAGGAGCCTTTCGGGGTCTTCCTCTTGGTCGAGGGGTGTCCAGTCGATGGTCTCAGATTCCTTCATCAGCGCTTCCTTCATCGCTTTTTCCACGTCCTTCTTTGAGCTGTGTTTGTTGGGTATGGTAGATCTTGACCTTGCTTCAGTGGACCAGAGTGGGGAGAATAGAACCATTGAGTCTCCTGAGCCAAATTGTGCTTTCTTTTATAGTCTGTACGTAGTATGGACCTTCCCACTTCGGTTGTAATTTAGCCAACCACGATGATTCTATAATATTTCGGTATATGAGGACTTGATCTCCGATATGCAAGGGGTTTGCATTTGCTTTCTTGTTTTGGTTCATCCGCTGTCTCTCCTGTGCCTTGTCGATGAATACAGATGCCTTCTTTCAGATTAATTGTAGTCTGCTGATATCTCGTGCGACGTAGGCCCATAATCGATCGTCATACGTTCCATTATCCTTTTCAGGGTGGTAGAACTCTCAGTTTGGCAATCTCCCGTACACAAGTTCGAAGGGGCTGAACTTTGTTGATGCTTGGCGAATGGTTTGAACTGCAAAAAGAGCGCTATCGAGGTAATGGTCCCACATTGCTTCTTGATCGATAATCTTTGCCAAGACATTCTTGACCATCTGGTTGGTGCGTTCGGTTTGACCATTTCCCTGTGGGTGATACGATGTCGTTCGGATATGCTTGATATGGTAAGTCCGCTCGAGTTCCCTAATTAATTCATTCAGAAACTCCGTGCCTCGGTCGCTGGTTATTTCCTTTGGTACTCCATGTCGGCAGATAATGTCGGTATGTAAGAATTTGACTACTGTCTGTGCATCTGCATCTTCAACTGCTATCACCTCCAGATATTTTATAAAGAAGTCTACTGCTAATATAATATATTTTTTTCCCGTTAATGTTACTGGCATAGGTCCCATGACGTCTATCCCGATGTGTGAAAATGGCTCGGCCTTGATGGTTGCAGAAGCGGCTCGGGGCATATCTTTTGCTCTTGCTCGTTTTTGGCATGTGTCACAGTTTCGTATAAAGTTAGTTACATCATCTTGCATTCCAGGCCACCATGCTGAATTCCTGAGTCGATATAAAGTATTGTCCTAGCCTATGTGTCCAGATAATGGATGATTATGTGCTAATGATAAAATGTTTGATACGTCCTTCTCCTGAATTACTGGAATAATGCGTCCCTCCTTTTTGTTGTAATTATTAGCTTATTATATCTCTTCTATCAATGATCGATGCATCAACGATTGATCATACGTCACTCAATTGTGGCTTAGACGATCTTTGTTTGTATCGACCAATCATAATTTAGCATTAATAAATATACGCATATTGGCTTCATTAGCCAGTGCGCTCTTTACTCCAAACACACACATTCAAAGATCAAATTTTAACACTTTTTACGATATAATAAATTGTTCTGAATTTCGTACTGCCTGCCAGTGGTTAATAAAATGTTCTTCGTCCAATCTTCCATATCTTCCCTAATTTCTCTCCTCGTCAACCAAATCACCAGATCATAGTACAATGTTGCATTCATTGCTGCGCCCCGCCTTGGGCATCCAATAATGGCATTCTGCTAAGTGCGTCAGCATTCTGATTTATCTTTCCTTTCCTGAACTTTACTGTGAAATCATACTCTTGAAGCGTCATGATCCACTGTACATACATTCCACTTGGATTGGGTCTGTTGAATAACTATTTAAGTGCCGAATGGTCTGTGATAACTTCGAAGTGTTGTCCGATGAGATAATATCTGAACCACTTGACTGCCCATACAACCGCAAGACATTCCAATTTGGTAGATTCGTAATTCTTTTCTACGCCGCGTGTTCCTCTGCTTGCGTAACAAATTACTCGTTCTAAGCTCTTGGTATCGTCTTGTGAGAGGATTGCTCCTACTCCTATTGCGCTTGCGTCGGTATAAAGCTTAAAAAGCTTTGTCCAATTTGGTTTTGCTAGTACAGGTGCGGTTGCCAGAGCCTTCTTTAATGCGTTTAGCGCCTCTTGCTCAAGTTCGTTTTGTTCTTTGTCGATTTCCGCCCAGTTGTAGCTTTTTGTGAGGGTTGTGTACAGTGGTTCAGCTAAGCTTGCAAAATTGCGTATGTATCGTCAGTAGTAAGAGGCTAGTCCCAGAAAGGCATGCATCTCTGTTCGGTTGGTAGGTTTCTTGAACTTGGTAATGGCTTCCACTTTGGCTGGGTCAGTTCAGATTCCTTCTTTATCAATGATATGTCCAAGTATCGTAACCTTTTCTGCAGCGAATGTATATTTCTTTGGTTTTAAATAAAGACCTTTGGTTCTTATTCGGTTGAATACTTCGCGTAGTACCTTGATGTGGTCCAGGAATGTTACCATGAATATCGTAATATCATCAATATATACCAATAACATTTTTCCGACAAGGTCTCCGAATATTTTGGTCATCATTTTCTGGAAGCTGGCCGGGGCATTCTTGAGTCCAAACGGTATTCGTAGATATTTCCAATGGCCTTGTGGGGTTATGAAGAAAGCGATTTCTTGCGATTCTTCATCAAGTCCCATCTGATAATATCCACTGGTTATGTCGAGGGTTGTGTAGAGGCTTGCATGGACTGGTATCTTTGAGAAGGTGTCGTCGATTCTTGGTATCGGGAAGGCGTCTCCTTTAGTGATGTCATTCAGTTTCCTAAAGTCGGTACACATTCTTAGGGCAAAGGTTTCTGCTTCTAATCCTTTCTTGGGTGTAATAACATTTGGGAATCCCCATGGGCTGTCTGTTTCGGCTGCCATTCCTCCTTTGACCATATTGTCAATTTCTTTTTATTGCCATTCGATATATGCCAGTGGTGTTCGGTATGGTGCACATTTGATTGGAGGGTATCCTTGAACATTAATATGGTGGAAATGCTTTGGCAGTTTCAGATTAATCTCCTCGAAGGTTGTTGCAAATATATCAGAGTACTCGTTGATGAGTTCTTGTAGCTCCTTCTTTTCTTTCTCGCCGAGCTGTTCTCCGAAAGTGTATGCCTTCTTATTTGCCGTTTTTGGAGCGTGCTTGAGTTCCGTTATGATTTTTGCGATATTCATTCTGGTGGATCCAAACCCTTTGTCTCCTCTAGTCGTTTCTTCGAGGTTAGTTACTTCTACAGCCTTGTCCGTCCAAATGGGTATAATTATAAGCTGCGCGATTTGGTCTCCTCCGTAAAGTTTGGCTATGTTGAATCGATGTCGGTTGACAACTACAATCTTGATTTCGCCTGTGTAATCTGCGTCGATAACTCCCACATCAATCGTAATTCCGACAGCTGCTAAGGAACTTCTTGGTTTGATCTGACCGTAATGTCCTTGAGGTATTTTCGCAGCAATTCCTGTCCTGACTATGCATGATTCTCCTGGTTGCAATTCGATGTCTTTGACGGTAGATAGATCAAATCCTGCGGCTTGTTCGCTTTTTCGTTCCAAGGGCTTGGCCTTCTGGTTAGTCCATACGATTTGCATCATGAAGAATTCTTTTTGTTTGTCCTCATCATCGCTTTCTATCATTTGTGAGTGAACTCCTCTTTCTAAGTCGACGGGTATTTCGTAACGTCGTCCTTTTTAGGTGATTCGCATTTTGCATGCACCGAGGTCGATTACTGCTTGTACTTTCTTTAACCAGTTATTTCCGATGACTAGGTCGTAGGATGTGGTGTCGACCACCATTGCTGATACTGGAATGATAAGTTTACCGAAGCGGATTGGTAATTCGTGCACCTTGCTGAGTGGTGTTGCGACATGTCCATCAGTTACTACGATTGTCATAGTTGTGGCTTCTTCGATTTGCCATCTGAGTTGGTTGAGCATTGTCTTGCTAATAATGCATCCTCCAGCACCTGTATTGATAATGCATGACATTGTAATTTCTTCAATCTGACATTGCGAGTATGCCGATAAGTTTTGCGGTTTATCGTCCTCCGACTGTTGTGTTACGTTGATCTCCACTACTTCATACCCAGGTTGTGCATCGCTTATCCCTTTTCAGATTTGCTGTCGGAAGGTAGGAAATTCGGCGAGTTGTCCTATTTTGACCAGGATGGTCATATCTTCCATTTCTTTCCATACATCTAGGCCGTATTTCTTGGATTTTCGCAATTTGCGTTCCTTGTTTCCTTCACTTACAGGTGCTTCAGACATCGGTGTGTCTTCTCGAATAATTCGGTTCACTTCTTCTTTAAAGAGCTCATCTTGTTCATCACCGTCAAATTCTTGCTCTTATACTCATTGTGCTACCCGCGGGGTCTTCGTCGTATAAGGAGATCCTACCTTTTTGGGACGTCCGGGTTTTCATTTTTCTTGTGTAGCTGGGAATGCTTCCACTTGGCTATACTCATCTTCGCTATCGAAATCTTCTTCTTCGAAGGTGACAACATTTATCTGAGTTCGTCCTTAGGTTCTTGATTGGGCGATTCTGCTTGTTTCCGTCATGCATCTTGCAGCATAGTGTCCTTTTTCTCTACATCTCTTGCATACTCTCATGTCGGGTTGAGTGCAATCTCTTGATGTATATCTGTCTTGGTTACACCTGAAGCACCTTAAGTTGCCAATTGGATACGCATTTGGTCCTGTTGCAGGGGTTGGGTTTGCCATAAATCGTTGGACCGGTCACTGTGCATCAATCTGCTTTTTAAGGTCCGATATATGCGCAGTCATCTTGCTCATCTGTTCAATAAGATTATCCATAGCTGGGTCCTTTCGTGAGGCTGCTCCCCAGTTGACTATTGCCGGCGCGATGGTGGGTACAACTGCTGGTACGGTTCGCATTTCTTGGAGGTTGTTTGGTAAGATCTGCTGAATTATGTCTTGACCTGGGTTTCGTGCGGCCCAATATCTCTGCGCATAATCCACTTTTTGTGCATAATTTAGTCCGACCGGGCTAGAGCGTACTTGGAGGGCGATTTCTCGATGAAGTCCGTTCATAAAGGATTGCTCTATGATGAGGTCTTGGTTGGCTGCCGGATACCCCGCGAGGTCTACTGCATGTCGTATTTTTGTGTGGAAGGTGAGAGGGCTTTCGTTTATCCCTTGGTACATTGATGCGAGTTGATCCTTCATGCTTTGCTGTATGTCGGCGGTATGATAGGTTGCCCTTAACCATGCGATGGTGTTAGTGAAGGTTACTAGGGCATCGGCTTCTGCGTTTGCTCCTCCTGCTCCTCTATTAAATCCTCCATTTGCTGCTGTAGCGGCTATTGCGGCGTCATATGCGATTTTGGCGGGTCCTCGTAAAACTGCTTCTAGGACATTCACTTTTGCAATGTTGTTGAACTGTTGGATCACATTGTAAATCTGCAAATCTTCGATGAACTTGATTACTAATTTGGCTGGTACATAACCAGTGAAGGTTGGTGGTCTTTCTGTCATTTCGTATGTGTTGTTTTCTGGTTCGTCGTCTGTTTTGTCATCGGATGATTCATAAAATAATGCTTGAAGGTTATCACCAAAATCAATAGCTGATTCATTGTCTGATGATAACCTGTCGTGTACTGTAAGGGAGGCGATGGATTCTCTTGTCTTACTATAATTGCCATCTGAAGGGTCAGGTGTAATAAATTCTTCTTCCTCGGAGCCGGAACTATTCGGTGATCTTCTTCATATAAAGAGCGGGGGTGTCCTTCGGTGATCCGTTTTGAATGATGCTGTCTTCTGCTATGGGTGTGCTGTCATTACTTGAAGGGGTAGTTCAGTCCTGCTTGAATGAGGATGTGAGAGTCGGTCTTTCGATAACTCTCCTACCAGTCGGCACCAAGATGTGGTAAATGTACTAATAACCGGTCGTTCGTTCATTCGTACCAAGTGAGAATGCTCAGAGTGTTAGACGCGATATCTCCCTTTGCGTATCCTTACTACAGCTAATCGTGCTGTGCTCTTCAGGCTTTACTACGACTGATATTGAGATATTCCAAGACTCTGTGCAAACTGATTTATTCAGATAGAAATAAAGGGAGTATTTATACAAAATTGAAAGACTAAAAGAACAACTAATAGAGACTTCGCTATGAAATACAATCCAATCATTGTGAAGAATATGAAGTGACTCTTTTGCCAAAAATAGGCATCATGCCAATAAAATAGGTGTCATGCCAATAAAATAGGCATCATGCCAATAAAATAGGAAGGGGATAAAGTGTTACAATAACTTTCTAAATCAAGTGTAGTACAAAATTCGTAAAAATCAGTTAAGTTGAGGGTCAGCCGTCACACTAGCATCTATATCTATGGCTATTTTGTTCATAGCTCTTAGTAAAATAGTTTACAACTCTTAGTAAAATAGTTCATAGATTAATTAACCATTTTTCTAATATAATTACTATTCTAGTTAAATATCTTACTAAACAGCAATCTAGCAATAATCTGAACCCTAAAGCAGTTATCTAATAACCTAGATACTAAGGTAGTCACTAATATTTAGTAATTATCTAGATTTCATTTTTATTATCTTTATTTTATTTATCTAGTAAGAGCTTATATTTTATTATATTTCTTATCTAGTAGAGAACCTTATATTTACTTATTATCTTTTATTATTTATTTATATATAAAATAAGAGAAAAAATAATAATAATATAGTTAATATAATATAAAAAAAGTAAAAGAAAATAATATATTTAATATGGTATAAAAAAGAATAAGAATAAAATATATATTTAATATAGTATAAAAACTATTTTAAATACATTTTAAGAGTATATATTTTATCTCTAAGTATTTGTAATAAATTATATGGATATATTTTAATATACTTTAAACTTGATTTAGTATAAGCTAAGTAGTAATATTATAAATTTTTTTAGAATTTCTCAGTAAATCTCATCTTTTTCCTTAAGTGATGTAAGGTTGCTCAATCTTAAACTGTTTAGCAATAGCTCATGCTTTTCCTTTCTGAGTTTTTACAAAATAATCTTACTTGTCTTATTATAATCTTTTCTCAAGAAAATGGTACTCAAAAAACTTTTCTCTAGTTTTCACCTCAATTACTCTAACTAACTCAGAAAATGATTCAAGTTGCTTTAAATTTTATACTAAAATTGTCTTCTATACTTGTCAAAAGATGATATCAATTTCCTTAAGTGATTTGATAGGTTTGATTTTTTTTATAGCTAGATTAGTTAAATTAGTATTTTATACTAGAATTTTAGCTTATTTTTTAGCTTGCTGTTTAAGGTACCATTGGGCATTTCTTTTAGTACTAGTGACTGCTTTCCTATTTATTTAGATCTATTCTTATTTTTCTAAAGAAGTTCATTCTTCATCAAAGAAATTCTCTTCATTACTTACTGGTAATAGTAATAGAGTAAAATCTGCTTTACTCAAACAGTATATTCTATAACTTCTTATAATTTTTATTCTACTAAATAATGACTTTTAAAGATATTCATAAATGAGATCAAGAGCATTATAGATATTAGAAGGGAAATTAGTTAAATTAAATAGAAACTTCATTTTTTTTTTTTTTTAATAAGTGTCAAATTTCATATATTCATTATTTATTTCTCTCTGAAGCCAACTAGCAAGTAATAATTAATAAACTATATATCTTGTTTAGAGTGCTTCTATGCCCCCTCTAGATGCTTCTATAATCCTAATAGAAACAGCCTTAAAGTAGTAAAATTAGAAACAAAGCCTGATAGATCTAACTTATTACCTCTGAGTTCACCTTAAGTCAAGTTTACTATTATGTTATTAAGTTCATAACCATATCAGGTTCAATTATATAATTATTCTACTATTATAGTATAAAGTAACTTTTTATTAAAAGAAACTAAATTTATCACCTCTGAGTTTGCCTTGAGCTAAGTTCACTATTAAAGATCTTATTTAAGATACTTCATTGCTAATCTAAGTAGATATATAACTCTTGTTAGAGAGAAAGAAAATAAACAAATCTAGACAATAAAAAGTAAGACATATAATAAGATAATGAGATTTAGTTATAAAGCTTATACTTAAAATAATCAGCTAGAATAAATTACCAAAAAGAAAGCAAGTTATCCAAAATAGAATTATATATAAATCTTATACTTATGCCAATAATACCTTATAGTGAGATTCAGATTGACATATAGTATTTAGACAGCTTATATAGCTTACTTGCAGCTTGTGAGTAGCTTGTATAGCTTACATTGCTTGCTTGCAGAGCTTGTAAGTAGCTTGCAGATAGCTTATATAGCTTGCTTGCAGCTTGTAAGTAGCTTGTAGGTAGTTTGTATAGCTTGCTTGCAACTTGTGGGTAGCTTGTGTAACTTACTTACAGCTTGTAAGTAGCTTGTAAGTAGCTTGTAAGTTCTATCTATCTATCTATCTATCTATTTATATATCCATCTATATATCTATTAGCCTATTACCTATTTCTCTCTATCTATATATCTATCTATATATCTATCAGCTTACCTATCCCTCTCTGTCTATCTATCTATCTATATATCTATTTATATATCCATTGGCTCACTACCTCATAGATAGATAGATGAATAGATAGGTAGATGAATAGATAGATAGTGTGACAGACTAAAATATATTAACAGCGAAATACTCAGAATTGAGCAAGTGCAGAAAATACGTTTTAGGGGTCTTAGCGGTTTATACGGTAGTGTCTTAAGAAGGGTGTCGATGTAGGTGTTAACTAGCAAGAATTAAATGTGATCGATTGAATAAAGTGTATCTGTTAGAATCTCAAAACTATCCAATTGCTTACTCCTTGAGTAAGGCTTCAGTATCCCTTGGGTTGTCTGTTTGTAAGCTTCCTTAGCTTGTTGCAGTCCGAATTTTATTGATAATTGCAAGTGGGGTATTTATAAGAAATTACAAGGTGCTATATGGGCAGCTACCCAGGTTACTGCTTGAATTTCTGATTGGCTCAGCTAAATATAAGGTACAAATTGATTGGCTAAGATATAATAAATGATATATCAGGTTATAACGTAATTGGGCGTCGAAATAATATATCAGATCGAAATACTATTTTAGGTTATAGCGTGATTGCGGATCTCAACAACGCTAAAGGTCTCAACAACGCTAAAGGTCTCAACATTGTTGAAGGTCACATGACTTGATCTCACATGATCAAATTATATGTCGTCACAAAATGTTCCATCACATCTCCTTCCTTTCTGCGAGTTAGACTTCAAGGTACAGTTCTAACTCAGAGAAATCCCTTTGTAACTGTTTTACCTCTTCCTCTAGCTCATTCATTTCATTCTGTATCAGTTGATTTAGTTGGTGCGTACTGCATCGAAAGTGATTCAAAGCACTAGGCTTGTGCTTGAATAGTTGATAAATCCGATCAGCCATTCTTGCGTTATAGGCAGGGAGTGCTCCTTTGAGGGCTCGTTGACAGATTTCTCTATCCTTCTGGTTCCAGATATGTTCAACTTCTTCATCCTAGAGTTGTGCGATTCGGTAGTATTCCTTCCACTCATTGATTCATGCCAAATGTTGCCTCCTTTGAATATTGCGTACAATCGATCGAGTCTTCTGTAAGGTCGATCCTTCTATCTCCTCAAGATCTTCCAGGGGTTCTATATGTCGGTAGGCCTCAATCAGGCTGACTCGGACTTTATGGAAGTTGTTCCAGCGGGGCATGATATTTCTTGAGGCAGTTTCGGTGGACAGTATAGGGTAGGCTCGTTCCTGTCGTTTTTCGTAACTGATACATAGTTCCTTTTATACTCGCGATGTAGTATGGTCCTTCCCATTTCGGGTCTAATTTTGCTGACCATGAAGACTCTACTATGTTTCGGTATAGTAAGACTTGGTCACCAATCTTCAATTTTTCGGTTTCCTTGTGTTCCTTGTCGTAATTCTTCTTTTGTCGATCTTGTGCAATGGCAATAAATTCTCTTGCCTTGTTTTGGACATTGTGTAATTCTTGAATTTCCTTTGTCATACGATGCTCGATTTGCTTTTCCCAGGAGGTGTGGCTGGGTTCCGGGGTGGTCATTACTTGGTCTACCAGCTGATGAGCTTTTCTTCCGTAAGCAAGCTCAAAAGGGGTGAACTTTGTTGTCTCCTGTTTCATTGTTCGTAGTGCAAATAAGGCAGAAGGTAGGTACAAGTCCCAATCTCCTCCTTGTGATTGTACTACTTTAGCAATCATGTTCTTGATGGTTTGATTCGTCTGTTCGGTAAGTCCATTTCCTTGAGGGTAGTAGGCAGTAGTCTTTATCTGGTGGATCCCGAAGTGTTGCGTCAATATCTGTATGAATTCATTAATGAATTCAGTTCCTTGATCGGAGGTTATCTCATAAGGTATCCCATGGCGGCAGATAATATCTTCGTAGATAAAAGGTGCAATATTAAGGGTGTCTGCAAGGGGCAAGGCTCTTGCTTCGGGGTACTTGGTCAGGTAATCTACTGCTACTATGATGTATCGATTTCCTCTAAGTGTCCTTGGTAGCGGTCCAACAATATCTATTCCAATATATTCAAAGGGTCCTCCAGGTACAATCGGTTGTAAGGTCTCGACTTCCTTTCCTCGGTGCCTCTTCTGGCAAGTGTCGCATCTCCTAATATATTCTCTAATGTCTTCGTACATGTTCTTCTAATAATATTTTTCTGATAATCGTTGATATGTGTTGTCTACGCCCATGTGTCCTGCCAGCTGATGGTTATGAGAGGCCTGAAGTACTATCTGCTTTTTGTGTTCAGGAACTACAAGTCGTATTTGTTCTCTGTGTCATCGGTAAAGTATATTATTCTTGATAAAATAGTTGAGTGCCATTGTCCGTATAAGCCGTTGATCGTTTTCGTTCATCGTCCCAGTAAAAGTTAGGTTACTGAGGTAATCCAAATATCCGTTATAGAGTTCAGTGTTCATTGGGTAGGTATATTCTTTTTGGTTTGGGGTGTCGATCTCGGATAAATTGGGGTAGGCGTGAGAGGGTGTCTACATTCTGATGATTCCGTCCTTTTCTGTATTGCGTCGTGAAGTCATATTCCTGCAATATAGCTAGCCATCTTGCATACATTCCTGTCAGATTTGGCTTATTCCAAAGCCATTTGAGAGCTGAGTGGTCTGTTATTAGGGTGAACTGTTTTTCAATCAGGAAGTGGCGGAAGTGTTGTATGGCCCAAACGACTGCTACGCATTCCAGCTAAGTGGCTCCATAGGAAGGTTCCGCTCCATGGGTGGCTTGTCCTGCATAAGCAATCACATGCTCTCCATCTTTGTCATCTTGCGCTAGGATTGCTCCGAGTCCAAATGACGATGCATCTGTGTACAGCTTGAATACTTTCGTGAGATCCGGTCTTGCCATTACTGGTGCGTGGGTAAGTGCTTCCTTGATCAAATTAAAGGCAGTTTGTGCGGCTAATGTCCATTCCCATGCTCTTCCTTTTCTTTGCAACATGTGCAGGGGTGCAGCAATTTCGGAGTAACCAGAGATAAACCTTTTATAGAACTGGACCAGTCCTAAAAATCCTCGTAGAGTCATCTTATCTTGCGGGATTGGAAAGGCCTTGACGATCTCAGTCTTCTTTGGGTCTGGGCGGATTTCTCCTCCGTCGATTATAAATCTGAGGTATTCGATTTTCTTCTGTCCAAAGTAGCACTTTGTTGGCTTGATCCTTAGTCCATGCTTTCTAAGTCGTTCAAATACTTCCTTCAGGATCACCATGTGTTCTGCGAAGTTCTCTACATAGATGTTGATGTCGTCGATGTACACAATCACTCCATGTCCAATCAAATCATAGAAGATTTCGTTCATTGCAGCTTGGAAGGTGGCGGGTGCATTACAAAGTCCAAAGGACATTCTTGTAAATTCATACTGTCCAAATGGTATAACAAATGCTGATTTCTCCTGTGCTTCGGGCATCATTCCGATCTGGTTATATCCTGCCCATAGGTCCAAGGTTGAGTAGATTTGTGCCTTTTTCAACATGTTTTGTAAGTCTTCTGAGTGCAGGATCGGGTATGCATGCTTCTTGGTGACTGAGTTTAACTTGCGATAGTCGATAACCATTCTCTGTCCATCCTTCTTTGGTACTATGCTGATCGGTGATGCCCAAGGGCTTTTCGACCGTACAATTACTCCTGACTCCAATAGCTCTTGAACATGCTTTCGTACAAAGTCATGATAGTTGGCTGGTAATCTGTAGGGTGCTTGTTTGATTGGTTTGGCGTCTCCTGTGTTGATATGGTGCGTGAAGAAGGCTTGGTCTGGTAAGTTCTTGAAACTGATTGCGATAATATCCTCATACTCCTTCAGTAGGTCTTGTATTTGTTTCTTCTGGTTCGGTAACAGGTTTTCATTGAGGGAGTAGATGTGCTTCTTAGCACTCTCCTGGTCATCCAGTCTTTCCATTATCACATTTGCTTGTCCAGTCGATCCAAATCCTTTCCTTCCACGTCGTGTTTCTTCTAGGTTTTCTACTTCTTTCAAAGGTTGTTGTTCGCATTTGACAATCACTATTTGCGCAATTCGATCTCCTTGGTATACCTTGAATTGACTGTGGTTATGGTTAACTAGCCCAACCTCGATTTCTCCTCTGTAGTCTTTGTCTATTAATCCGGGGAAGGCTCCTATCCCAGAATTGCAGTAGAGTCTACTTCTTGCCCATACTTGCGCACATTGTCCGAGTGGTAGGGCGATGGTGATTCCAGTTTTTACGAAGGCTGATGATTTCGGTTCTAGAGTATAGTCTTCATCTGCGTATAGATCGTATCCTGCGGCTCCTTCAGTTTTTCTCTTCGGTATGATTGCGCTTTCTGTCAATTTCTTGACTCGGGTTGCTGTATCCTTTTCTTCAACCGTAAATACTTCCTCGAAGGTGGGGACATTCGGTTCCTTCCACTGTTCATGAGTTGTATCCCGAGGTAGGTTCTGCCACAGGTCCTTCCACCACCAATAGCGCATGCTGATGCGTTCATCGGAGTGAATTATTTCTTCAAGCGCGATGATTTCTTCCTCTGAGTCTGAGTCACTTTCTTCAATCAGGATAGGTCCATCATCTTCATCATCTTCCTGAAATAGGGCTCTGACTTCGATGGTTATCTGCATGGTATAAACTTCATTGCTCCATTCCTCAGGTACTTCCTCTTCTTCATTCTCTTCGGGTATCGTCTGTTCTTGTTCCTGGTCATAGCGTTCCTTCCAAGTCCTATGATAACTGATGTCATATGGTTCGTCCAGATATCTGACCCAGTTTTCACACTTCCAAAGATCATAGGGATTGACTTCATCCCAATAGCATCCTTGCAGGTAAACGTTACGATTTCCCCAAAGACGTCCTTTGCCAATATGGCCGATATTTGTCCAGAAACAGTCCCATACTTCTCCAGTGTTGTCTGCAAATGGATGGGGGTTCCTTCCATTATACGGCCCATGATTCATTGAGGGTGGAGTCCTTCAGTGGGTCTGTGGCAATCTTGGTTTCTTGACCTTCTTTTCTGTCGGCAGGTGCATCTCCAAGGTGTCTTGGTAAGGTATCAACTTCGTATCACTGCAAGTGCACATCATCTCAGCGCAATAGATGCATTGCTCACAGAATGGACATCTAGTGTTCCTCATGTTGTATTCAATCAACTGGTTCTTTTCCAGAGGCGTCAGGCGGCGGTATTCACTATTGATCACCACATTTGCTTCTTCTTCCACTATGTTGAGGTGCGCTTGTCCGGAGGTTATTCCTTCATCTATATTACTTTCATCTTCTGGCCTCTGAGTAAGTTTCGGTACTACTCCTTTCTGAATATCCAGAGGTATGCTAAACTTTCTTCTATGGTTGACGAAGATTAGCCTTTGTGCATCCAGATCAATTCTAGCTTTAGCTTTCTTCAACCAGCTGTTACTCAAGACGGCATTGTAGGATTGTGCATCGGTAACGACCATTCTGACAGGAATTATTTCTGTTCCAAACTGGACTGGTACCTCTCAGAGTACTCCTAAAGGTACGCTACTTTTTCCACTTGCGATGACCAAAGTAGAGGTAGCAGGTTCATCAATATCCCATCCTAGGCGGTCTAGGAAATGCTTGGCGATAATGCTGACTCCTGCTCCTGTGTTGATAATGACTGAGCATGCTAATCCTCCAATGTTGCATTGTGCATAGGCGGATGAGGTATAGGTTCACTCCTCTTGTTCTTCAGCAGTGTTAACTTTCTCGAATCGGATGGTTGGTTTGGTTTCGGTAATCTGCATTTTCACCTTCTGCTTTGTCGATGGTGTGATCTGGAAGAGCTGTTTAAAGGTAATGTTGGCTTTTTGGCCAGCAATGTCCTCCTATGGATCATATTCGAATTCTCTAACTCTCCTAGGCTTCTTCTCTTTATCTTCTTTCTGATCCGTCATCTCTTCATCTCCGGTGGTTGAAGTAACTGTCTCGCCGGGTTGCATTATTTGTTTGAAGGCTTTATCCCATTGATCCTCATTCAACTGTTGCCTTTGTGTTGGCTTCTTAGGCTTCTCGATGACAACCTCAGGTTCCTGGATCAGCTTCTTTCTTGGGTAGGGAGCTTTCCTACTGGTAGTGTGACTGACTGCTTCGACAGGGTAGGCTTCCAGATATTCTTCACCAAATTCTTCATCTTCTTCTTCGATTTCTTGCACTACATTGGCATGGTCGGCCTTCTTTACTTCCTCTCTCTCTCGTCCTTCCTTCCAACTTCTAGTTTGGCAATTCTTGGCAAAGTGACCACGTCTTCCGCAGAGGAAGCAGTTTATCTCACTCTTGTTGCATTCTTCGGCGATGAAGGTTCCTCTCAGTTGTCTATTCTGGCGGATCACCTTAGCTTCAAGGTCGGCTATGTGTGCTGTCATTTCTGAGAACATCTTGGTAATTTTCTCTATTTTATCCTCGTGAGTTGTCTTTCCTGTTTTTGCCATGACTGTTGGTTTGATAGTGTCCTCCTCAGGTGGTTCGGCTGATGCAGATACCATTTGAACTACGGGTATTCCAGTGCTGAATTTCCTGCGTAAATCTTGTGGTAACTTGTCATATAGGGATGCCGAATGTCCTGCTTCGGTATCCCAAAAGGCCTGTGCCATCCTGACTTTCTCTTCCATACTTTGAGGGCCAAACCTCTTGATATGGCGTTGGATGTCTGCAGGTAAGCCATTCATGAACACCATTTCTCGTACAACCAGGCTGGTTTCTCCACAAAGTTGCATATACTGATCGATGGTATTAACCCAGTCTTCTGGGCATTGATTGATTGACATCTTCATGTTGAATAGCTGTTCCTTGATTGATTCTCGCTTCTGTTCGGTGAAATACTTCTCCTCTAGCCAGGCTCTTGTAACCTCCCAATGAGTGGTGGCTAATGCTGCGGTGGGGGGGGTTATTTCCAGCTGCTGCTGTGGCTGCGAGGATTAATCCTCCTAGTCCGGTGGCTGCTACATCCGTCAGGGCCACTCAGTATGCTTCTCTTGCAGGTCCTCTGAGTTGGGCGGCCAGGATAGGCAACCATCGGGTGCTGACCGTTCCTTTGGCTGCGAAGTAGCTTTCCAAATCATCCAGGAATTCTCGAACATATTTCTTGGTGTATCCGTAAAAGGTAGGTAGTCTGTCTGTCATGGTTTCTTTGTCCTCTTGAAGTCTTCTCCTAGGTAGTTGTAGTAATACAGGTGGTGGCAGTGGTAGTGCCGTTCTTGCTTTTGTCTTCTACTATGGGTTTCAGCAAGTTCGGTTATGCAATATAGGTAACAAATCGGTCGATGTGTCGATTGATTTCCTGCCAGTTGGCACCAATTGTAACGGACTAAAATATATTAACGGCGAAATACTCGGAATTGAGCAAGTGCAGAAAATATGTTTTAGGGGTCTTAGCAGTTTATGCGGTAGCATCTTAAGTATTGAAATTTGATCTTCGAATGTGTATTTGGAGTAAAGAGCGCACTGGCTAATGAAGCCAATATGCGTGTATTTATTAATGCTAAAATTATGATTGGTCGATACAAACAAAGATCGTCTAAGCCACAATTGAGTGACGTATGATCGATCGTTGATGCATCGATCATTGATAGAAGAGATATAATAAGCTAATAATTACAACACTCCCCCTGCTTGATATATCTCAAAAAAAATAAATAAGTAAAAAAAATAAAAGTAAAGTGTTCAACTGTACATCACAAATATCATCCATGAAGTACATTTACTGCAAATAATTATATATAAAATACTACTTGAGTGATAAGAATGACGTGATAGAGAACATAAAAAATTTTTTAAAGAAATAATGTTAGTTACGTAAGCCCATTTTTGCGATCAACATTTCAAGTCTTGGTCGCGCAAGTGGCTTGGTTAATACATCAGTGATCATTTCATCTGTTGCCATATAAACGATATCTATCACCTTTGATTCAACTTTCTCTCGAATAAAGTGGTGCTGAATATCGATATGCTTTGATCGAGCGTGATTGATTGGATTTTTGGCGAGAGCGATTGCTGATTGGTTGTCTTCAAATAAGGTTGTCGCACAATTCGGCAAATATCCTAGCTCATCCAATAGGGTGCGTAGCCAAATGGCTTCCTTTGTCGCATGAGCTAATGCCATATATTCTGCCTCAGTTGTTGATAGAGCAATGGTTGCTTGGCATTTGCTTGACCAGCTGATGGCTCCTCCTGATAGGTTGAAAATATATCCCGTGGTTGATCGTCGTGTATTAATGTCTCCTCCCCAGTTAGCATCGCTGAAACCGATCAGTCTTAGATTCTGATCACGTCCAAGGCACAGCTTATAATTGGCTGTTCCTTTAATATATCTTAGTAATCGTTTGAGGGCGTGGTGATGTTCTTGCATTGGATTGGCCAAGAATTGACTGATGATGCTGACAGCAGCAGCTAGATCAGGTCTCGTCCCGATCATCAGGTACATTATGCTGCTGATCATTTGTCTGAATAAACTTTGGTCTGCGGATTTTCCTCCTTCAGCTTTGAGTTGAATGGATGGATCAAGGGGTGTACTGATTAGCTTGGCGTCCGTCATGTTAAATCTTGTAATGATTTGATTGGTGAAGTGGCTTTGATCAATTGTGATCGTGTGTGTTTTTCGATCGCGCATGACTCGAATACTCAAAAAATGTTTAATTTCGCCACAGTCCGTCATATCGAATGTGTTGCTAAGTTCCGCCTTGAATTTGTTCATCGTTTCCATCAAGTCGGCCAGAATTAGTAGATCGTCGACATATATGGCAATAATTATCAGTGATTGATATTGATTGTCTTGTCTTCTCCTTAGATAAATGCTGTGATCCGATTGTAGTCTTGTAAAATTTGATTGGCTGAGATAGTTGTCGATCTTCTGATTCCACATACGAGGTGATTGCTTTAGTCCATACAGTGATCGATTGAGCTTACACACAGCTCTCGGTGACAGCTCCGATTGGTCAATTCCTTCAGGTACCATCATGTAGATCTCTTTATCAAGATCGCCATTCAGGAACGCAGTTTTTACGTCCATTTGGTGAATTTCTAAGTTTAAGGTTGCTCCGATCGATAAAAGTGCCCTGATCGACGTGAATTTCGCCACAGGAGCAAATGTTTCATCGTAATCAATTCCT